>CM021110.1:256167991-256476653 GCA_007115665.2 Sequoiadendron giganteum | reverse complement strand
AAAAGTTTCTAAGGCAAAAAACAAAAGCTCACCTAGTAAAATGCGCCCACCTCAAGGATTGAAGACTAAAAAGTTTCTAAGGCGTGGAAAACAAAAGCTTGCCTATGGAAATGCGCCCTCAAGAAGGAGAAAAGGGTAAAAAAAAAAAAGTTTCTAAGGCATAAAACGAAAGTGTCAAGGGTGAAATGCGCCCTCTAAGACATGAAATGAAAGCTTGGCCTAGCATTTGCGCCCATGATGAAGAGGAGATGGCCGAAATTTTCCTAAGGCATGAAATGAAAGTAGAGATGTCAAAATGCGCCCAAGGCAAGATAAAGTGGCTAGGACTTGGAGAAATTTCTAAGTCAAGAAAATGAAAGTTCAAGACCCCATATGCGCCCAAGGATATTCTAACTGTTTGAGAATTTTCTAAGTGAGAAATCAAGACTTGCATGAGTAAAATACGCCAAGGTTGCTGGAGAAAATTTCCTAAGGCAACAAAATAAGAGTAGACACATGAAAGTGCGCCAGAGGTGTAAAGTGAAGGAATTTTTTTTGAAGTAAATATTTCATCAAAATGTATACGCCTATGGTAGAGAAAGTGTTAGAAAATTTTTTCTAAGTGATATAACACTTCACTAGGGAAAAATACGCCCTTGGCAAGGAAGGATGATTTGATGAGTTTTAAAATTCTCCGAAGGCAGTTGAAAGTTAACGAATCTTTTTTCAAGGGGAAAATTTGATATCGACGAATATTTTCCATGGGTCAAGTGAAAATCAAATGAACCCGTTTAAAATGCACCCATGAGATAGCAGAGTTTGAAAATTAATTTCCTAAGGGAAATTTTAATATTTTCAGAAGAAATTCGTTTTTCCTAGATTATTTTCCTGACAGAAGTTAAATCTCAAAGGACGAATTATTTCGAGCACGCAAACAACTTTTAATCGCCCGGAGTTGAACGTTTTAATGAGAGAATTTAAAATGTCTAAGGCAAATTTTATGAAATCGAGGATTTAAATGACAGACATTTTAAAAGTTGGAAATAAATTTGCTACTCCCACGAATTTTTTCGGGTTGAATTTATTTAAACACTGCGAGATTTTAAAATGGAATTTTAAATCAAGTCAAGTGATTGTTTTTCTCGCGAGTTGTTTAAATCGCCAAGAGTTAACTGGCAGATTAAGAGGAAAATTCGAATTTTTTTACAAGGAAGGAATTATTATTAATGGCGACTGCCATAATGACCGGCTGACGACTAGCCCACTACCGCGCTTGAATTAGAAGATTCCGAACGAAGAGAGTGGAAAATTGATGAAGGTGCTAAAAATAGCCCCAGCACTACTTAGCAGGATTCTCCGGGAAAAGTTATTTAAACAATCTCTTCTCTCATTTCTCCTCACATTATTTCGAAGTTGAAGTTGCTGAAGAGGTTCTGGAGAGATTGAAATATTTTCCAAGTGGTCGAGGAGAGAAATTCTGTGAGAGTTTATTTTATTTCGGAGTGTTGAGTTGCTGAAAGTACGAAGTGCTGGAGAAAATTTCATTTGCCGAGACTCTTTCTTTCCAAAAGCTGAAAGTGTGTTGCTGCGACTTCGAAGTTGAAGGTTGAAGTTATTTTCCGGAGTTGCTGGAGAATTTAATTCTCAAAGAGCTGAAAGTGGAGTTGCTGCGAAGTTTAAACGTTGAGAAGTTGAAGAGGTTGAAATTTCATATTGCTGACAACTCTTTATTCCTCTAACTGCTGAAGTTGACAAAGTGAAGTCAAGGTTCGAACAATTTGTGCTGGAGAAATTAGCTACATTGCTGAAAGTTATTAGCTTGCTGCGTTTTTTCTTCACCAGTCAGAAGTGCGGTTGCTGAGAGTTGTCTCTAAACTCAGAGATTTTTATACAGTACGAGGTTTGGAGTTAGAAATTTATGCTGAGAAATTTTATTTTCAAAGCTAACTCCGTATTCAAAGCCATCTCGGGAATTGTTTTATTTTAAAAATCTGCAGTCTAGCTTATCCTTCTATTTTATTTTGCAGATGGCTGGCGCAAAGGATGTTGCAGGAACAAGCAGAGCCGCAGGCAGAGCTGCAAACACTGAAGCAGGCAAGGCTGGCTCATCTCGACAGGTAATGATTAAGAGGCTCGCTAAGCCATTTCTCCCAAAGTCAGCAATAGTTTCAAAGTTGGCAGGATTGAATGACACCAACCTTGGTTCATTTAATCTGAATGCACTCAAATCGAGGATGTTCGGGCTAGGGGCCATCAACCATCCGTCACGGCACATAATATAATGAAGAGTGGAATCTACGCAGCTGCTAGTTTTCCGCCAGCAATTCAGTGTCCGGAGCTAATTATGGAGTGCGCCAATCACTACAAGCAAGCCGCAATCAGGGACTCCATCGTCTTCACGGTAAACCGCCGCTAACTCTTTACACCCGATGTTATCGAGAAGCATTTTGGGATTCCAAATCATTGAGGAGATATATATTGTGACAAACAAGAGGGCGATAAGATGTACTTTCCTCTTTCGAAGAGTCAATCGCGAAGCCATCAATGAGTTTGATAATGAGGCCACCCCAGACTAAGCTCCTAAAGCGTATAATTGCCGTAGGACGGAAACAAGAATACCGGATTTGATAATGATGTCGAGCCGGTGAATGGAGTGCATGCTTACATTTTCGAGCCTTTGATGTTCTACTTCATCGAGATCATCTTGGAAGGAAAAGAGTGTGTCGATTGGGCTAGGATGATTAGCAACCACATCGATGAGCAATTCAGGAGCTTGAAGGTGACGAAGACTTTCTACATGAGCTCATATGTGATTTACATGTTGGCCAGAATGACTAAATACAGAGGGATTTCGTATAAAGAGCCAATCGGCTGTGCCCCTGGTCAATTCAAAATTCATGAAGCCTGCACACAGCTACATTTGGCTAACATTGCCAACTATAAACGGGCAAATGATGCATTCACAATGCACATTGCAAGGACGCTTCAGCAAAGGACGCAGCAGAGAATATCTAAAGAAGCACAGACGCTGATTGAGGAATATGGGTATTGGCTCATCCAATTCCCGAAATTCACATATATTAGGCTGCAGGGTTTCACTTCGTATCCGTATCGGTTACCGCGATACCCCACTGATCACATAGTAATGCTTGAGATATCTAGGCAATTGATTGCCTACGATAAGATTCAGAAAAGGAAAAAGAAGGGTGGGCTTGATTTCCCTATCACCATGGGAAATTCCATTGAGGTGCGTCCCTCTTTGCAGGCAGCCCGAGAGGCGAGGGACGAGCTGTAATTCATCATTTGGTCATATCACACAAAAGGCAGGATTGGATCCCACGAACATCCGATGGTACTTAACGCTGAATACCCCATTGTTCATCCGAGGGACTTCCTCGGCAAATGCAGTGGATGAGGCTGAGATAAGAAGAAGGATGTTTTCCACTTCCTCTCAAGTTGATTAGAGAATGTGAGATTATTCCAGCTCCCGACCAGGTGGAGGAGGATGTCAACGTCATGCAACCCGACTATGGGTCAGTTAGGGATACTCCTGTCCCACCACCTGATTGGTCCGAGCCAGAGATCATGGACTTGGACACTCTTTCTATCCCGGTGATGACTTTTACCAGGACTTGGGTCGACAGACGTGTATGCAGACTTAAGAGCAAGTCGATCGCCCTTACTTACAGCTTGATGGGTGACCCAAGGCCGTTATCGGTAAAAAGAGGGAAACAAATTGCTCAGACATCGAGGGCACAAGTGGAAGTGCCAACCCACCCGATACCGTTGAGGATAGAACAAGCATCACCCGTGCACTCACAAACTCAATCCTCGAGTTTAAGAGTGGTTTCATTATTTGCCGATCAGAGGGCAGGATTAGAGGAAGAGCGGGGACTTGAGGAGGTAGATCAGCCCAACGCCCGGGAATCAGCTAGTGTCAGTCTATCCAGGGGCGGCCAACAAGAGGAGGAAGAGGAAACAATGGTCGACACCCATTTTCAGCAGATGTTGGACACGGCTTTGGAAGAAGAAGAAAACACAGAACAGGGGACCCAAGGGTCGGGAGATACCCAGCTTATAGAGGAGGATGAGCCTGAGCAAACCAGTGCAAGAAGAGAGGAAGTGCACGAGATGGAGGCAACAGAAGAACAGCCCCTTGTCATTTGTAATCCACAACAGACAGTGCCTGATTGGCTTTCCGACAGAATGAGGAGAGAACCCGAGGATGACACGGATCCAGCCATTGAGATGGAAGAGTTCCTCAGGAGGATCAGTGCGCCACCAGAGAAGAAAAGGGCCCGAAAGTTTTCAAAGATCTCGACTGACGAGTCAGGCTCTCGCACGCTTCAGGTGGCTATTCTGAGGGAAGATTGTGATCGAACTGAGGAGAGGTCAAAATTATGTGATCACCACAAGAGAGTTGGGTCGTCCTACGGGAGCCCAAGTTATCGAGGAGTTCGATAACTCCTATCAGGCATTGAAGGATCAGTTGCTCCGCACTGAGGGGAAGTATAAGAAATTGAAGAAGGAGCACAAAACCTTGATAGGATATGCAGAATCTAGCACGTCCAGGTGAACCAGCGGACCCGGCAGTGGAACGTCCATCGGAGCTTCCGAACGAGTCAATTGTTGCCTTAGAGGATTTAAAGAAAATGGAAACGGAGGCCGACAAGTGGGTTAGCCGTGTTCATACTGAGACAGGAAAATTCATGGAGGACCTTGCCGACGCTTATCGACAGGCCTCAAATATTTTGGCACGAATGGATATAGTAGATCAGGCCTGGGGTGATACTCGCATCTATCAAACGAAGACTGTACTTCGTTTGGGGGCTTTGATGCATGTACCTCTAGAAACCTTAGTGGATGGAGGTGTAATTCAGAGAGGTGATAGGTAGGATTTCACCAGTTGGTACTCCTCGGTGGTCACAGTCCGTGGATTTCACGACGCAGCAAGGGCAGATTTAGCTAAAGTGAAGAAGGCAATGGGCAACATCTTGGGGGGAGTCCTCAATACATTAGAAGCCATATTTGCTAGAAAGTTGGTCCCAGAGGAGATAACTGCTGATGGGTTGAAGGGTAGACTGCCTCCATTCTTCTCAGCTGCGAAGTCACTTGTCCTGGATGACTTTGAGAATGTCTCCACGCTCTCTAGTATAATTCAGCATACCCAGGACGCCTTAGTGACATGGAAGAAATCCTGCATCAGACACGGACAGACGGTAGCAGTCTTGGAGTTCCACCAACCATATTCCACCGATTCTCTACACAGGAGGTTGAAGCAAGATAATCTCTATTTGATCGAAGTTTTATATCCGAGAAGTTGGAACGCTACCGCTTGATGAGGATCTTGATGATGGTGGTGGGCATTAATTGCTCATTATGATTCCTGCAGGGGAGTGGAGAATATTCTGTGCATTCATTGCCCACTCCTCTTTGTGGCGGTTTTTAGGGCAGAAACCCTAATCAGGGCATAGGTGGCTCGATCTGAGCCCTTCATTGTAATTTGATCTGAACCGTCCACTGAATTGGACTTATTATAAAAGGGGCATCCCCCCTCATTTGTAATTATTAGAATTAGAATCAGAGATAGATCAGAGCTAGAGAGTATTGGAGATAGAAGTTAGTGAGTAGAGCTTAGAAGTTAGTTTAGATTGAGGAGGAAAGGAAGTTTTCCCATTGAGGACTTTGTAAGAAGTTGTTGTGAACACTCTCATAATATAAAGATTTATCATTGTTTGGTGGTTCTATCTTCTATTGTGAGTAGCTAGCAAGGCTTGTTCGTCTTTCCAATTCAAGGTAGATAGAGTAAAATAGATTTTATTTCATGCAAGTAGTTGTTAGCTGTGGAGTGTGGCGTTGTGATTTGAGCAAGTCTTCTCGTCCATACCACTAGCGGACTTGCTGATGGTAAGTTCGCCTTGCGTGGTCAACTGGAGTATCAGCACTTAACTTCGATTATGGTTCATGTGTTTGTATGCGTCGTGTTGACGGTATGAACGTGTTGTGTCATAGTTTGAACATTTTCTCATCCTTTGAAGATTGCACCAACTTTGTCAGAGTTGTTCGAAAGAAGACAAAGCGAAGTTTGGTTTGAAGATTGTTTAAGTCGATCTTCGTCCTCCACCCTTTTAGAAGTAGATCTGTAGAATCTCTATCCCTATCCCCTTTAAATTCTGCATTTTCCGAGTCAGTCTAGATACCAGAACCATATCGCCAAATCATTCATGTCCTAATTGCTTCACAAAGTCGAACAACTACGTAAGTCCCCTTGAAATAACCAGCAAAACACATCAACCAACTGAGTCTATTCGCGATAAAAGGAACCTTGGAGTCGAACACATGAACTTTCAAGCAATCTTAGCATGTGGGACACTTTGATCAAGAGAGAATAGAGTGACCGTTGGGCAACTTTATTCTGTGCTGGCACTGTCACAAAAGGCACGTCAACAGCTAACATCATGGAAATCATCATCATTCTCCCAACACTGCCCTCGCTGCCATTCAAAATGCTCTGAAACTCAGCTTGGACTATGTCAAGCCCAATGTAGGAACCATCCTCAAGGCAATACTGACAAGGAATTGCTGCAACTACTTCTCTAATGAACCTAAGAGCATCAACAACTCTTTGTTTATACGCTGCAAACTCCTCAGATATTCTGACATATGTGTTCACCTTGAAAAGATGACTTTCTTTCCACTCCAGGATTTGTCTTTTATGTTCTCTTGCCATTGTAGAGCCACACGCCATCTCTAAATCTGCAATTATGATTTCATGCATAGGCTTGAACTCGGCTATCAGCTGTTCAAAATCCTGGATACCTTGACGTAAATCATGAGCCTTGTATCTCAACTGGAAGATTTGTGTCAGGACCTTTTTTCCTCTGTTGATGATCTCTTCAACCCACTCATTAGTTTGTTTACCACAAATAACTAACTGCCTTAATTGCTGCTGATCAGCTGGTGTTTCTAAGACTTGAGGCAGCAACTGAGTTGTTTGTGAGGTGCCTTGGATAAGATTTGATATACATAATCGGAGTTGGCAATTTTCAGCCTTGAGGGCTGCCTTGTCTTCTCCATCCTTTTGCACTCTTTCTTGAATATTTTCTGTTACCATCTTAAACAAACTTATATCAGCATGTCAAGTACTTTTACCAAGGTTTGCTTTGACCATGATAAAATCGTCAACATCCACCTCATCTCTGATTTTGTCTTCAAGAGGCGTAGCTGTCTCCATGACCATTTCACCCTCGAGATTCCTCTCAAAATGCATTTGTTTCTTGGCCTTCTTCTTGGGTGCTTCCTGGTATATGCTAAGGTCATCAACATTCACCTGATACGAAGGTCTTCTTCTTGTCCTTCCCAAGGAGCTTTCAAGCCAAGATGTAGTATTTCTATTAACATCCAAGGGAGGAGTGATTGTAACATTGACCTCTATCTCCTCGTCTTCCAAATCAATGTGAATTGGCAAAGACCTAGGAGATGGTAGTGTTTCTTGTATCAAAGGTTCATCATGTTGCACTTCTTCCTGAAGTATGGGCTCTGGTTGAGGAACTTCTGTTTCAGCTGTAGGCTGCTCCTGTATAACAATCCCTGTGTAATCCAACCTCCTTTTAGCACTCTTTGCTGATCTACTGCCTTTTGTGACCTCTTGAGACTGAACTTTTTCTCTATTCTTTGGTTGCACTCTTGAAGAAGAGGGAAGAGATGAATGTTTCTTTGGCGGCTCTGCTACTGGAATAGACTCCTTTTTCTTTAGAATCAAGAAAGTCTTACTGTACTCCACCACTTGTCTTGTCCTTTCTTCCACTGTGATGCATTCTTTATGAGCCCAGTTGACCTATGGAAGAGGTTGCTGCTCAACCTTATTTCTTATATAAGCTGGAAGAATTACATCCCCATCATCATCTGACAGCCCTTCAATATCTTCTGATAAGCAATCTTTCATCTGATGAAGGGTTAACCTACTATGACTTCGCCTTCGCACCTCATACTCATCCCTGCAATTAGCCCAAAAGTCTTCAAGTGCGGGTGTATGAGCAAGGTTCTGACCAAGTCTAGATGCATAGAAGCCATGGGGATCATATAATCGTCTCTCGCTGAAAGGCTTGAGACCAAACTTATCTAACTCGTTACCCATTAGTTTAGTTTCTGCGGATGATCTACATGTGTAAATGCCTAAAGCGAAAGGAAAGCTGAAGGCTGGTTTCTTTTTGTTACGCAGACGGGTGTGAACATTTGAAATCTGCCTGAAGAATTCCATGCATGCTACCTCATCTGATGGATACCTTGGTAACATGAGTGGAGCTCTTGAATAACCGTACACCCTTAGGTAAGTGAAAGTGGCGAACTGAATAAACCAATCTGCCCATTCTGATATTGCAGCCCTGGCAATGGATGAGATGCGAACATGTAGCTCGTTGTCCAGGTCCCTCACTGTATAAATCAAGAATGCTTCGTTCACCCTTTTGTAATGACGTGATGCAGCAGTGAATTCCAACTGAGTATAGTAGTTGTAGACATGTTGAACGTTCAAAGAACCCTCCGTGTTTAACCCTCTGAATTTACCTTGATAGGCAACCAAATAGACTAGGTAGGAGACCATGTGAAATGCATGTCTATGAAAATACTCAGTTATCTGATGATGTAAGTAGTCATTGATCAATGTAGGCCAGTCATAGAACTCTGTCTTTTTCATTATATGAGGTATCACATAGAACATCCAAGGCTGAAACCTTGTTGCATCTGCTTGACCTGTGACTCGATTGAGTAGGGTTATTATGATAGCGAATTCCTCTTTGAACTGTCCTCTTCCGACATCCTTTGGCAATGTAGAATGTTTCTCTTTCAGCCACCTATGTGCAATCTTCTTGCTGTATTTATCTTGATGTTCTTCCCATATCCTTTCACATTCTTCCACGTTGATAGTGACGCTTCTAGGCCATGGTGGAATGGAGAAGCATTTCTCAATCATATCTGGTTTTAGGCTGCAAATGATTCTCCCATCAACTGACTGTATCTCCCTTGTAGCTGGATTGTAATGCTTGATGCAAGCAATTATGAACTCTAAGCTCTGTACTGAGAAAGGTATGGATGCTGCTGCAAGAAGGCCTGAATGGGCGAGATGCTTGATGGTGGTATTGCTTGCATCTTCTAAAGGACGTATATTGAACACTGGCTTGATGTGATGCAAGTCAGTTTCAGCTGTTTCAATGAAATCGTGGTAAAGAATTGATTTGGTCTTGAACTCTGCAGGAGTGTATTCCATTTTGAAAGTCTTGAAGATTGACAGTAAACATGCCTAGGTTCAGACAAATTTTGACAAACTTTATAAATTTAGCTTGCTGATTTTTCTTCCTCCAACGGACGAATTTTTGAGTTTTATTCTGAGATATGGGTTTTGACTAGAATTTCGTTACAAGCCAACCCAGATCGCCCGTTTTTGAAAATATGGAGTGGAGATTGAAAAAGCAACAAACCCTAATTTTCCCCCAAAAAAGCAGAAAACGCTGACATCTGGGTATTGTTCTTGAGTATAATCTGAATGGACCCAGTAGATTAGATTTTGAAAGCCCTGCCTTCTGATTGAAAAAGCAGCAACTTTTAGTTTCTCTGAAAAAGCTGAGGTATGGGTTTTGTCTAGAAGAAGGTTTAACATAGACCCAGAAGACTAGAAATGGATGAATATGAAGTTTTCCCTGACATGCAAAATAAAAGCAATTGCTGCAACTTAGAGAGAAATCTTCAACAATTTGTCCAGAAGATAGAACAAAAATGGATCAGCTTGCTGAAATTTGATAATATAGGCCTTCTCCTTCTTAAATTTGATGTTCTTGATGAGAAAATATGAAAGAGGAGGTCTTCTTTGATTGCTGATCTGAAAATATTATGAGAAACCAGCAAGTTAGGGTTCTTGAATCTTGAAAAACATAGGTTTGAAGCTGCTGCTCTGTTTCTCTTTGAAGGCACCTGCAAGAAAATATAAAAAATAATACATAGAGGTGTCCTTAAATAAGTTTTTTGTTTTGAAAACAACCTCTCAAACCCTAATCTTGAAGAAACCTTAAACCTAATTCATGCCTTGAGGAAAGGCGTATTTCTCTTCACTTGAAAATTTTGAAACTTTTGAAAAATAAACTAAGGCATGAAGGAATGGGTGCCCTTCTTGAGGTATGGCGCCCAATCTTTCCAGACTTAGCCAAATTTCTATCATTTTCAACTTTTGTTCACTTTCTGACTCTGCTTCAGCTCTGTCTCCCGGCCTCTGGATTTATCCGATGAATGAATTGATTCTTTCATCGCGGAGCATGATCATATCTAACAACTTTGTTCTAGAGACGTCATCTACTAAAAGCTTCATTTACCCCTTCAAAATGTCAGGTGCCTGTCCTTGATAAGGGCGCCCATTTCTTCCAATGTTAGCCATTTTCATTATCTTTAATTTTTATGCTTATCTTCTGACCTTCAGATAATTTTACTATTCCGGGTGTTGTGCTTGTCAGATCGACTGGCTATTGAGTTCACTGGATAGTTGAGATGAATCTGGAAGGGGTGTTCTGGATCACTTGTTTTTGGAAACTGACTTCTGGTGGCCTTAAACCCTAGGCGCCCTTCTCCTTCAGGGGCGCCCATAGCTTCCAGTGTTAGTTTTTATTTTTGAATTTTCACTGTTGCTTTCCCCTTTTTGCCATTTCTCACACTTTTTCTCCTCTGTTTACTCAGCGATATGTGATGACTGCTGGCTCTGACGGACGAGCTGACGGATTCGTTGGAGAGCTGGATCTAGTCTGAGGAAGTTATGTTGGAGAAGTCTTCAGCAATTTGACCATCTGCTATCTCAAAAGTTTGGGCGCCCTTCTTGAAGTATGGCGCCTAGCTTCTCCAGAGTTAGATTTTCTTCTATGTTCTTCGTATTCAGTCTTCAAAATCTCTCTCCGTGACTCCTGTTCGTCTTGAATTTGCCAATGACTGGATGATCCGACGAGCATGCCGATTGATTCGTTGCGGAGCTGGGATGATTCTGAGCAACATTGACCTGGAGATGAAAACCCTTATTTTGGCTTTGGCCTCTTGAAAAGCTGGGCGCCTTTCTCTTTCAGGGGCGCCCATTGCTGGCAGTGTTAGAAAATTTTATTAGTTTTTCAATTCATACCTTGTAACACATGTTTCCATTACCTTTGGCTGTCAAGTTTGAAAATTTTCTAAGGCATGGAAACATGGGCGCCTCTTCTTGATAGGGGCGCCTGAAATCTCCAGACTTAGATAAAATTTGATATTTTTCATTTTTTTTAACTTCCTCAGTTTTTTTCTCGTTTCTCGTGCACATTGTTCATCGACAGTCTTTGTTTGATGCTCGAACTCTTGATTCTGACACCTGGCAGCTGGCTGACTTCCATGAATGACCTTGGATCTCCGAAGCGGCTTCTAAAAAAGCAGAATAGACCCAGTAGAGTAAAACTGACATTTTTGTGATTCTGACTGCACCAGTTTGATGAGGAAGTATTTTAAGCCAATCAAAATCAGTCTTAACCCTAACGGCCAAACTTTCTATTTTTAGAAATTTTCTATTTTTAGAAAATTTTATAAGTATCCATTTCGTAAGAAACCTAGAAAAAGTTTCTATTTTTAGAAAACTGCTAAAAATAGAAATTTTCCTAAAATTTAGGGATGAAAAACTGAAGTTTGGGTATTGTAGGTTTGATCTTTTTAAACCGACCCAGATTGTCAGATTTACAAAATTTAAAGTTTATGACCCCCATGCAAGACATGCTGACCCCCATTTTGACCTTTTCTGACAGATTTAACAGTATCTTGACTCAATTCTTCAAAATGCTTAAGTGTAGCGAAAATTTTAATTTGGGGTACAACAAATTGCACCTTATAATATCTACAATTTGTCAATGAAATCTTGGACTCATGATTTGTTGGATGATGGCACTGAACCCAGATGAATGATCTACACCTCTAAGATAAGACTGCTGTGTGCAATTGGTGTGTCAATCTTGGTCACCTCCACCATCTTGAATATTCTTGGCGAGGATAGGCAACTTGTCTATGTTTTCATCCTGTTGAGCTCTCCCAAGTGTATCCATTGTTAGAAGAAGATGAGGAGCAACGCCTGCACCCTATAACCTCTGCAATCTATCAATAAAGTCTTGGACTCATGATTTGTTGGATGATGGCATTGAATCTAGCTGAATAGTCTGCACCTCCAAGATAAGATTGGTCTGTGCAATCAGTGTCAATCTTGGTCACCTCCTTTTCACCATCCTAAATATTCCTAGCAAGGTTAGATAAATTGTCTATGTTTTCATCCTGTTAAGCTCTCCCAAGTGTATCTTCCCTAGCCTCTGAAACTCACCTTGCATCATGTCATTTTCAACTTGGACTGCATTCTCATCAGCAAAAGTACAAGAGAGGATGTCACCAAGGAGGTCACCTGCTGGCTTATTTCATCCAAACTTGCCTTTAGGTCTCCTACCATGGCAACAATTTTTTCATAAAGATGAATGAGAACTTATACTGATGTGACCATTGAATGTTTGGTCTTCCTTGACACTTGCTACTGCTCCCATCTCAGTTAGTTTCATAGGAAAAATAATAAGAGTGTGTTTCAAATTTTCTATGAAATTTTCGTAGGATGCTGATGCAGGCATTTCCTATGCAGCAATATTTCACCACACTTCATCAAGACCCTTACAATGGGTTCAAAACAATGATTACAATCTGATTTGCGAAATAGGATTAAGCACTTAAAACACAGATAAGGAAAAACCTTCAAACTAGTCATTTAAACAGCACCCAATTAAGCCACAACTTGGACAAGATTTAAATGAGAATTCCAAGATTGATATTACTGATTTACAAGATGTTATCCACACATTTTCAGACCCTCCAAGACTGATATAAAAATCAGAAATATAACATAAATTAACTCTTCTGAGTTTGCTGATTTTGAGCCTCACAAGGCAAACATACATAAGAGAAACCTCTGGATTTGGATTTCACAATTAAACCAACATTACTTCAGATTTATGGCAAAATTTTGAGAGTTTCCCCTTACAAAATGGACATATACAGCTCCAAGTATAACCAAACGGAAATTGGTGACATACATTAGCTCTCATAAGCAAAAGTAGTCTCCCTAGATAAGTGACCATGCGCCCAATCTGCAAACACACTCTTCAAAGACCTTCTTCCAGCTTCAACTTGTAAAGAAACCATTGAGAAGCTAACCTTTCTCAAGCCCAAAAGGATTTTTAACACTTTTTTTCAAGTTGGCATGTTTTTCATGGTATATTGATGAACCGACCAACAATACCATGTCTATAGTGTAACCCGCTCAATTATGACACCATTTCTCAAGTCAAACATGGAATCTTTGAATGTGTAACTCCCATTGACTAAAGAATCAAAGATAGATAGGTGATGCACCCTTCTCCATGTAGCCAAGATGCTCTAATAAAAGAAATGAAATATTGGCTAAAATTAGTCCAAACGGAGTGCCCAAGTTCATGGAGCATTTGTTGTAAGGTAAAAAATGCTTTTACATGTATGGCAGGTCATAAATATCCTTACATAGTCATAAACACGTCATAGATGTTCTTACAAGAAATAATGGATGTCATAATAGGTGTCATAACTCATCATACACCCATGGAAGAGATTTAAAACTATAAAATTTGAAAATTTAACAAATGGGATGCCCTTGTGAGAAATTGTGACCCTTCATCTTCCACTTAATACCATGAACTTGTGGACAAGTGTCAAATGGGCTCTCCAAAGATGCCAACCGAAAGAGACAAAAACCTTTTGAATTCTAACATTTGAAGTGTAGAGATTGCCTCCTTCACTTGGAAACATAGGGTTCAACCACAAAAATCCAAAAGTGCAATAAAAATATATTTTTAATTGATGCTAATTGTTGAACTCGAGATGCTCTTGCATCATACACCCTAGGTAAGATTTTGTGAGCATAGTTCCCACCATAGTTTGCAGACTCTCCGAGTTCTAGAAAAGACTCTTGGCACTCCCAAGTCCTAGGGGTCGCCGAGTGAACTCGCCAAGGACTCCCGAGCCGAGTCTTGGAGAGTGTAGGCTAGGACTCCCGAGTCCTGGCGAGTGAATCTCGCGAGTCCTAGAATCGGACTCTCGAGTCCCAACTTAGGACTCTTGGCATCGCCTAGAAATAATGAGCATGAATGTTTAAAACTTGTTTTTTGTTTGTTTTTTTCATTTGAAAATTTGAAACTATGAGCATGAATGATGAAATTTCAAATATTAAGTGTTTGAAGATCATATAACATGTGTAATATTTGAATTATGAGAAATTGATAATCAAATTAGGCTCTTATATTCTCTAACTGCATTAATTTTTTTTTGTTTTTTTTGTAAAACTACGGTTTTCTTCTTTGCCGAGTCCTAGCCGAGTTCGTGCTGAGTCTCGAGTCCGAGTCCTATTTTGGGATGCCAAGTCCGCGCCGAGTCCGAGTTTTCCAACTATGGTTCCCACAAAATAGAGTTGAGTGGTAGAACTACCCTTTTGGCATGTGTGCAAACTTCAACATGCTTCATCATTGAATCTAGGTGCCTTAGAAGAAACATATTCCTTTGCCTTTTATAGCATTTGGTTGGGCCATATCCCTTTCTACTCTACCAAGTTTTATCCCTCACTCCCATCCCCCATGTGGATCTTCCTCCACCATGACTTGACTGAAATATCCCAAGCAATTTTTTCTTTTTTGACACAGCTCAAATCACCCATTAATGTTATGAAAATCCAAACCAGCTGAAGGGAACCCTTGATGTTCTGATCAACCCAGATCCCAGTAAGGGCAAGGTGAGAGCATACTTGAAGGGGATCGTTAGCAATACTAAAAACTAACAGAATTGATAACTCTAACCAAGAATGCGCCCTAAGACCCGAGATGGGAGGAGGGGCGAGCATATGGTCAGAGGATCCATGATTTGGTGACGGCTCAGCCGATCGGCATAATGTAACAATGCATTTGTAGAAGTAAATAGGCGGCAAGCCAGCCTCTTCCACTTCTTCAGTGGGTGATACAAGAATTGAAAGCTATCTAACACTGAAACATGCCAGTCTCTTCCACAACCGTGGGGAGTTACAAGAATTAGATCAAGGATAGAAGAAGTGCTGAAAGTACTACTAATCAGCTTACAATATTATAGATGTTCATTTTGGTTATGCAGACCTGCACTCAGATTTGTCAAATCAGCAACACAGAGATTCATCAAAATTAACACAACTCTCTCAAAACTTGTCCAAACCTCATGAAGTAAAATGCAAAGAAGTCTAATACTGAAGGCGCCTAAGTAGGAAGCTTAAAACAGACCCAAAAGACTCCCTTTCATTTGGCACGCAAAACCAAGCAAAACTGAGATGGTACGGCCCAAGAGAAGGGGCGATTTTGCTTAATAAAATAAGGACTCAACATTAAATTCTGCAAATTGGTGGAAGGGGGCGCCTCAACCAACCAAGCACATTTCTCAAGTACCCATAAGCAAACAAAAATCACTCTCAGACTTATGAATAAATATGCAGTTCAGCCACAGTCAAAACAGCAACTGTGAAAGTGACTGAAAATACAGAAAACTCAAATGCAAAAGCAAACAGCTCAAAGGAAATCAATCTCTCAACTAGTTGCTGTATTTCAAGCAAGAAGTCAAGCCTAGCTAAGAGGTATGCATCCCTCGAAGCATTCACTCACCAATCCGGCAGCATAACTTTGCAATAAACTCAAGATAAAGAATGAAGAGCCAAGACCTCCTTTTTATAACTTTTGCCAAGCCCTCTAGAACCTTCCAGAAGGTGCGCTCCACTCTAGAAACCCTAATTCCTTGTTGACCATTGACCCTCAAGATGGCGTCCCATTTTCCAAGGCAAGACTTTAACATTAAATATTAAATATCACCTTAAGTTGGCATCCCTTTTCTTGTTTTCAATTTGACTTTAGAAAAATAAGAATATTTCATTTAAAATCTTTGATGAGACGCCTACCCATAAAAAACCCCTTTTAAAAACAACTTAAGTCATAAAGTTCGACCAAGGGGGGAAAAATAACATTATTTTAATTAATATGACTTGTCTTACGAGAAACTACATCCAGGCACCGATTCCGACTCTGCCAATTGAACCAACTGACGAGGGAGGCCAAAAGCACTGGAGCCAACAAGACCACTACCAGAAATAGAATTTACTAAAAATAGTAAATTCTGGAAGTAACTCGGATCATCATGCCAAATATACCATTGCGAAGCTCTCTGAAAACCCAGAAAGAAGCTGCCGACCAAACACCAAGATTCTAGAAGCACACTCCAACAAATGCTGAAACATCCTCCTAGAAGATAGGAACCCTAATTCCTGCTTCCGAATAGTCTACGGGTCACCAGAATAGACTAACGGCCAATTGTTAGATCACTGCTGAGAAGGGGACATTACAGTCTGCCCTTCCCAAAATTGCTTGCCCACAAGCAACTGTAAATCAGGATGCTGCAAGATCTCTTCATTCTCCCAAGTGGCATCTTCCAATGGCAAATTTTTCCATTTCACCAAATATTCTTTGATTGTTTTCCTCCTCAAGGAACGTTCCCGGAAATTGATGATTTCTTCAGGAACTAGCACCAACAACCCTTCCTCATCTAGTGGGGGAAGATCAGATGAAACAACAATGTTATGCCCCAACGCCTTTTTGAGGCGAGACACATGGAAGACATTGTGTACTTTACTGCTGGGCGGTAACTCCAACTCATAGGCTACTGCACCCACCTTTCTGATAACTCTGTAACGCCCATAGAAACGGGGCTTGAGCTTCTCAGCCCCACTCTTCTTGAGAGTAGACTGTCTGTAAGGCTAAAGGCGAAGGTAAACCATGTCCCCCACCTCGAAGGAGCGCTCAACACGCCGCTGATCAGCGTACAATTTCTACTGATTTTGTGCAATCTGAATGTTGTTCCTCAAGGATTTCAAAATATCCTGACTTTGCTGCAACATATCTTTGGCTTGTGGCGCCTTGCTATCCCCAAACACCAAATCTGCAAAGTTGATAGCCTCATAACCATAGAGGGCTTTGAATGGAGACATCCTAATGGACATGTGATAGGATGAATTGTAGCAACATTCCCCCAAATGAAGCCATCTGACCCAAGCCTTTTGCTGTTCTGAAACATAGTTTCGGAGATAACCCTCTAACCATTTGTTCACAATTTCTGTTTGGCCATCGGTTTGGGGGTGATAACTAGTACTCGGGGTAAGTACCGTACCACTCATCCGGAAAATTTCCTACCAAAAAGTGCTTAGGAACTTGCTGTCCCTATCACTCACAATGTTCTTTGGCAAACCGTGCAACTTGAACACCTCATGAAAGAACAATTCAGCCACTTGAGCTGCTGTAAATGAACTGGTGATAGCGAAGAAGTGAGCAAACTTTGTCAATCTGTCTACTACCACGAAGATGCAATCCTTCCCTTGTGTCTTAGGCAACCCCGTGATGAAGTCCATAGAGATGCTTTCCCATTTTTGATTGGGAATGGGTAGGGGCTGCAATAGTCCGGCAGGGTATGTGTGTTCATTCTTGTTCATTTGGCAAGTATGGCATTCCTTGATGTAGTTCAAAACCTCATTCTTCAACCCCTTCCATGTGAATCTTTCACGGATCTGCCGGTAGGTCTTAAAATAACCTTGGTGACCAGCAAGTGGAATGTCATGAAAAGTTTGCAAAATCTTCTTTTTGAGCTTAGATTCGGATACCAAAAAGACCCTATCTTTGTAATGTATCAGCCCATCAACCACTTTGTACTTTCCATCCTGACAAGTACCTTCAATAATGCTGGTTGCAAACTGATTTTTGGCATAATCAGCAAGCAACAACTCTCTCCAATCAGCTGTGATTTCGCATAATGAGCTCAAAAGTGGCCTTCGTGACAAGGCATCTGCTACCACATTATTCTTTCCCTTGACATACTCAATGTCGAAATCATAAGCCTGTAGCTTACTCACCCACTTCTGCTGTCTTTCATTCAAGTCCTTCTGATGCATGAAGTGTTTGAGACTATTGTGATCGGTCTTAATGACAAACTTACTCCCCACCAAGTACTGCCTGAATTTGCCTAATGCATGCATGATTGCAAGCATTTCCTTGTCATAGATTGAGTAGGTTCTCTCAATGCCTCTTAATTTTCTGCTTTCGAACACAATGGGGTGCTTTTCTTGCATCAAAACAGCACCAACTCCTTCCGAAGCATCGCATTGCAGCTCAAAAGGTTTGGAAAAATCCGGTATGGCCAAAACCGGACAAGAGCTCATGATCCTCTTGAATTTATCAAAGACAACTTGTGCCTTTTCTGTCCACAAGAACGCTCCCTTCTTGGTTAGATCTGTAAGGGGAACAACACTTTGTGAATAACCCTTCACGAACCTTCTGTAAAATCCGCATAGACCCAAGAATCCTCTCAAATGTGTTAGAGTTTCCGGGGTTGGCCACTCCACGATCGCCCTGATCTTTTCTGGATCAACTCTGACTCCCTCTGCACTGATGATGTGGCCCAAGTAGAGTAGCTCTCTCATACCAAACTCACACTTTGATTCTTTTGCAAAGAAGCTTTCTGTCTCCAATATACTAAGCACTTCCTCCAAGTGCTTGAGGTGTTCTTCCCACGTCTTACTGTAAACGAGGATATCATCAAAGAATACTAACACAAACTTCCTCAACTGCCTCTGGAAGGTTCTGTTCATGCAAGATTGGAAAGTGGCCGGAGCATTAGTTAGCCCAAATGGCATAACTAAGAATTCGAAGTGACCATAGTGGCACCTGAATGCTGTCTTCTCGACATTGGATCCCCTCATTCGAATCTGATAGTATCCTGACCTTAAGTCAATCTTTGAGAAAAACTTAGCACCGTGCAGCTCATCAATGAGCTCATCGATTCGGGGAATGGGGTACCGATTCTTGATGGTGCTTTGGTTCAAGGCACGATAATCCACACACATGCGGATGGTGCCATCCTTCTTCTTCACAAGAACCACTGCTGAGGCGAAGGGACTTTTACTTGGGCGAATGAAGCCCATCTCCAAAAGCTCCCTTATGTTTTTCTCGATTTCATCCTTTTGTTTCTTAGGGTATCGGTATGGTGTTGTGATTACTGGTTTAACTCCTTCCTTCTGCTTGATGACATGCTGAAACCCTCTATCTGGGGGTGGCCCTGGTGGTAAATCAGCAAATACTTTACTTTTCTTTGTAAGCACGGATTGAATATCTGGCGGATATTCCATCTTTGTTTCAACTGGGCTAGCTGGGAGAATCATACATTCCGCAATCCACTCAACTGCATCATGTCAGATCAACCTTTCCATCCTTTTGAAAGAGACAATTCGGGGACCTCCATTCGACATTCCTCTTAGTACAACTTTCTTCCCGCCAGATTGAAGCTTAAGCTCCATGGTCTGCAGGTTCAACGAGATCTCTCCGAGAGATCGCAGCCATTGAATGCCAAGAACGGCATTGGTATCCCCAATATTCACAACATAGAAGTCGTCTTTGACTTCATGGTTACCTAGCTGTAAGGACATATTGGTAACCTTGTGAGTGCAAGCGATGTGGAACCCATCCGCAACCATCACTTTGAAACCTTCGAACTCCTCTGTCTTGAGGTTCTTCTTGGCAACCAAACCTTCATCAATGAAATTGTGTGTTGCTCCAATATCAATTAAGGCAATCACACGATGCTTCCCAATCGATCCACGAAGCTTGAAGGACTCGTTCTTTTGGAAGCTTGAGAGTTGGGCAAAGGTGCCTTCACCCCCCTGTTCTTCCACCTCTTCCGGTTCATGTTCTTCATCTCTCTCAACAATTTCTGATTGCTGTTCTAATTGATCAGATTCTGATCCATAATTAGAATAGGCCTCCATATGGTTAGAATGTCCTCTACCATAGCATTTGTGTCCCCTTGTCCAAGGTTCTTTGCAAGTGTAACACTTCCCTTCTTTCCTTAGCTTCTCTCTAGCATCATCATCTAATCGAGGAGGAAATTTCTTGTGCTGATTTGGAGGATGTCTTTTGTCTTGTCTATGAGGAAAAGGCTTGGATGGGAATTTGGGCCTTGGTGCGGACAGCTCCATGTTTCTAGCCTTTTTGATAGACTCTTCCAGACTGGGTGGGTCAAAAGCTTTTACCCATCCTTTCAAGGGCTCCATTAAACCTTCTGAAAACAACACCACTAGTCTTCTTTTGGTGATGTTGGGCACCATCACGGAAAGCCTTTGGAAATCCCCAATGTATGATTCCAAGGAAACATGTTGTTTCAACTGAGCAAGTTCCCTAAATTTCACCTCAGGATCCTTAGTGTCAAATCTGTCAATCAACTTGTCAGTGAACTCTCCATAAGTTTTGATTAGGTTGTGGCCAAGGGTGACCAAACCGTGATACCACCACTCATGGGCAGCACCTTCCAAGTGTAGGGTGGCAAATTTGATTGCATCTTCTTCCACCATAGGTCTCAAGGATAAGTAATTATCCAGTTTTTGCACCCAAGCTCTAGCTGTGCATGCATCACTCCCATCGAAGTGGGCCAAGGACACCTTTCCGAGAGCTTGTTGGTAATCCGTTCTAGGACCCATAGGACCTCTGAATTCATTTCTTCCACCATTTCTCCGGTTCCTTTGATTCATGAATTGGTCAAAAGACCACTACTCCTTAAGACCAGGAGGAAAAGATTCATATTCCAAGTAAGCCTGTCTGGCATCATCGACATAATTCATGGCCGTTTCAACTTGGGTTTCTTCTCTTTGAGTGAATGTGGGAAAAAGGGGCCTAGAGGCTGATCCTCTAGACATGGCATCATGTTGTCCAATGGTTCTATCTCTCCCATTGACTCCACTGTGTTCACTGTTGGAGTGGTTTGGAGTGAGGGGGGAATTGTTTGCAGCTTGCTGATCCATTCTGGCAAGTAGGCGTCCCAGCATGTCAAGCATCCCGTCAAACTTCTTCTCCATTCTGTCATCTCTGTCATCTGTGGGCTGTTGGTTAATCTCTGCCATCTCTGCAACTGCTTTACCTCTGTCAACTGTGTGCCCTGTTTCTCTGAGTACCTTAGAAAAAGTATCTGCCTCTGGTGTTTGCAGAAACTGATATGGCGGATTTCCCGCCTGACTTCTGGTGTAGTATCTGCGGGCTCTGTCACTCATCTGAAATTGACTTCACTAGACCACAGGCTGGCAGAATCATGGCTCTGATACCACTGAAATATCCTAAGCAATTTTTTCTTTTTTGACACAGCTCAAATCACCCATTAATGTTATGAAAATCCAAACCAGCTGAAGGGAACCCTTGACGTTCTGATCAACCCAGATCCCAGTAAGGGCAAGGTGAGAGCATACTTGAAGGGGATCGTTAGCAATATTGAAAACTAATAGAATTGATAACTCTAACCAAGAATGCGCCCTAAGACCCGAGATGGGAGGAGGGGCGAGCATATGGTTAGAGGATCCATGATTTGGTGACGGCTCAGCCGATCAACATAATGTAACAATGCATTTGCAGAAGTAAATAGGCGGCAAGCCAGCCTCTTCCACTTCTTGAGTGGGTGATACAAGAATTGAAAGCTATCTAAGACTGAAACATGCTAGTCTCTTCCACAACCGTGGGGAGTTACAAGAATTAGATCAAGGATAGAAGAAGTGCTGAAAGTACTACTAATCAGCTTACAATATTATAGATGTTCATTTTGGTTATGCAGACCTGCACTCAGATTTGTCAAATCAGCAACACAGAGATTCATCAAAATTAACACAACTCTCTCAAAACTTGTCCAAACCTCATGAAGTAAAATGCAAAGAAGTCTAATACTGAAGGCGCCTAAGTAGGAAGCTTAAAACAGACCCAAAAGACTCCCTTTCATTTGGCACGCAAAACCAAGCAAAACTGAGATGGTACGGCCCAAGAGAAGGGGCGATTTTGCTTAATAAAATAAGGACTCAACATTAAATTCTGCAAATTGGTGGAAGGGGGCGCCTCAACCAACCAAGCACATTTCTCAAGTACCCATAAGCAAACAAAAATCACTCTCAGACTTATGAATAAATATGCAGTTCAGCCACAGTCAAAACAGCAACTGTGAAAGTGACTGAAAATACAGAAAACTCAAATGCAAAAGCAAACAGCTCAAAGGAAATCAATCTCTCAACTAGTTGCTGTATTTCAAGCAAGAAGTCAAGCCTAGCTAGGAGGTATGCATCCCTCGAAGCATTCACTCACCAATCCGGCAGCATAACTTTGCAATAAACTCAAGATAAAGAATGAAGAGCCAAGACCTCCTTTTTATAACTTTTGCCAAGCCCTCTAGAACCTTCCAAAAGGTGCGCTCCACTCTAGAAACCCTAATTCCTTGTTGACCATTGACCCTCAAGATGGCGTCCCATTTTCCAAGGCAAGACTTTAACATTAAATATTAAATATCACCTTAAGTTGGCGTCCCTTTTCTTGTTTTCAATTTGACTTTAGAAAAATAAGAATATTTCACTTAAAATTTTTGATGAGACGCCTACCCATAAAAAACCCCTTTTAAAAACAACTTAAGTCATAAAGTTCGACCAAGGGGGGAAAAATAACATTATTTTAATTAATATGACTTGTCTAACGAGAAACTGCATCCAGGCACCGATTCCGACTCTACCAACTGAACCAACTGACGAGGGAGGCCAAAAGCACTGGAGCCAACAAGACCACTGCCAGAAATATAATTTACTAAAAATAGTAAATTCTGGAAGTAACTCGGATCATCATGCCAGATATACCATCGCGAAGCTGTCTGAAAACCCAGAAAGAAGTTGCCAACCAAACACCAAAATTCTAGAAGCACACTCCAACAAACGTTGAAACATCCTCCTAGAAGATAGGAACCCTAATTCCTGCTTCTGAATAGTCTACGGGTCACTAGAATAGACTAACGGCCAATTGTTAGATCACTGCTGAGAAGGGGACATTACATTGACCTCCTCCAACCGCTCCTTTGCTTCCCCATACCGTAGAATCCCTTTGACCTAAATTCTTTTACCTCTATTAGTGGCTCCTCACATCCATTTTGCTCTTGTATGTCCACATTTCACAATAACTTTGGATCTACTCTTTGAAACATGATCTCTTATTTATCTTCATTCAAAATTCTATATAACAACTCCTTAGATGCAAAATCTTCCTTTGGGCACAACCCAATCAACACCATGGAAAAAAACGGTTCATCCATCTGTTCTTCACTTTTTTGACCTCCCTCAATCAAGATCTCGTTTTCCGCATCTACAAGCATGTCAAGTCCCATATTTGTAACTTCTACACTTTGTACCATCTAGGGTACTCTTCATGTGCATTCGCATGCTTTACAATCAACTCCTCACAAGCATCCATTTGCACCGACTCCACCTTCATGTCCTCCAAAGGACATGCTAGTGTTGCATTCCCTCCACTAAATTGTTTTTCCATATCCTTTATGATGAGGATCATTTGAGTATCACTTCTTTAATAGGCTTCACACATCCTCTCTTATCCTTAGGTCCATTAGACAGTTTCTATCACTCATTTCTTATAGAGGTTAGATATGACCTTTTGCTTCTTCTATTGGATCTTCCACTATCGCTATGCTTGGGCATCTTGGACTTACATCCAACAACTTGTCCACTATTGGTTCTAATGTCTCATCCTTTTTTCTTATTGATTCCAACATTTAGCCCCTCCAAAGCTTCTATCCTTGCTCTCAACATGTTTAATTTCTCAAAAGTTCTCTTCACATAAGCCTTTTCTGTGAGCAATGCTCATTTTTATTCTTTTCTTTTATTTTCAAATTCAATGGACTTCTGTTATATCATAATTTTTTACATCATAGAGTGAAATATTATAGGATATTCTTCCTTCATATATCCTTTAGTTCTGCACTTTAAGCTTTATACTCTTGGTTTTTCTGTTTTGTTTTCATTCAAGTGAGTAACTTTGTTGAATGTTATTCATAATCATTTTTGATCCAGATGCATCTTCATCTTCATCTTTTATTGCATTTTTATATGTGTTTTTGCTGTTCTTTGGTTATCATTATGATTCAGGTAAGCTGATAACTTAATGCTGGAACAATCCTTTAGAGTGCTTAAAAGTACTTTGTAATCCATCTATGAAATATTGTTGCTTGCATTCATACCCTATGCACTCTCCAGTATTTGGATCAAATTTAGCATTCTTTGTTTTAATCTTGACTAAATCACCTTTTTCTTGTTTCAAACTTGCCAACTCATTGTAGGTTTGGGTATGTATGCCAACTTTTAAATTCCTTATAGAATTCTGCTTTCATTTTCCAATGATTTTTTTCTTTTTAGCTTCCAATTGATCATTATCATATAATTGCATATCTTTGTAATGATCTTGGAACTAGTTCTACCTTTTTAACTTTGCCATCCATAACATCATTGGATTTCCAAAACTGTTCCTACTTCAAACAATGTGTCACAGGGTCCTTATCCCCAGAAAACCTTATAGATTTAAGAATCAATTGCTTCTATTTAAATGGTCTTTTATTGTCATTTCTATATTATCTCTATTGTGGAAATAAGACATGTCATAATGCAGTCCTTTTAGATGATCTACCTCTTTTCATTCCTTGTGGCAGCTGGAATTGTCTTTTCTCTACAAGAAAAGGCTAAATGACTGTCTTCTTATACATTTATCAGTTCAAATTTTGTTGAGACTTGAGACTCTCTTCATAACCATAACTAAGTCTTAATAAAATAGTTGTCTAAACTTAGCAACTCTAAAGATTTATGTCTTCTTCCCTTCACTAAATACACTAGAGTAGGTATAGCTTTACTCTGAAAATGTTTCTTACGCCTCATCCACATGCAAAATTTACTTGAAGAGTCGGGAACAAAATCCAAATTCCTATTCATATGTATGAAACATTTCCTGCCTTTTTAAGCATCTTTTCTTTTTTGAATGTTCACGAGTTGGTCTTCATCGAGGGCATGAATTTAGTAGCATTGTAACGTTGAATCATGTCTACATTTAAATCATTCATCCTTGATGTTGAAGCAAGATAGAATAGGTAAACATCTGTATTATAAACACTGGAAAAGCTTGACTTTGGTTTTCTTGACAATTTTTTCCTTAAAGGAAACTTTAGCTATAAAGTATAAAGTTATGTTGTAAGATTATACATACCTGAGGGCCAGGAGCTTTTCTAAAGAAGCATATTAGAGAGAAAAATGTATGGAATATTGGGTAGTATTCTCCACCACCATGTTCTTATACAGAATTTGTTAATCCATTATCATTTATATGTTGTTATGGCCATTTGAATATTATATTGGTAGGTATTCTGTCGTATGTCAATAGATTTCTCCTTTTGATTGCTTTTCTTGACACATCGTGTATTATTGCTTTATGACAAATGTTTGTAGATGTGCTGGGAGATTCCTCTCCAGAGAGGCGAGTTTTCTACAAGCTTATTTCAGGGCTGCATTCATCTATTTCAGTTCATATTGCATCAGCTTATCTACTTGATGAAGCAAAGAATCTGGTGGGTTCTCTCATGTCCAAACTGTCCCCAGATATTGTTTAATGGGTTATCCTTAATGCTGTCCAAGATTATGTATGCTTACCTTCATGAGGCTGAGTTTTGTATGACATGGTTTTCACCTTTAGATTAGAGAAACTACAAGGATTTTGGTGCAGAATTTAATATTTTAGTTTTATTTCATCTCTTGGTTTCTTTCAGTGGGGACCAAATCCAACTTTGCTAAATAATCGGGTTCTGAAATATCCTGAGCGTGTGATAAATTTGTATTTCACATTCCTCTTTGTGCTTCGAGCAGTAACAAAGGTACGATAACTAAGCATATCTACTAATGTGAGGCATATATATGTTAATTGATTATCACATTTAGCCTTAATGGTAAATAATAATCTTTCACCTACTGTTTCTGACTGTCTGCATCATAGTACATTGTCACATTGTGATTATATAGTTGGTTTATTGCAATAGTTTTGAGTAGTCTCTGTTTATCAAGTTGCCTCAGTTGTATGTTGAGAATTGACAATGTTTTGATTTTATTTCAGCATTTTCTGTATGATAGAATTCGTTATTGGACTCTCTTGTGTAGCATGTATGTAGATTCCAATTGATTTCGTACTCATCACTAGCTAAAAGATATATTTTTGAATTGGCATGTGTTTATATAATGCCAAAGAGAAATTTGCAAACAGATGCAATATAAGCCATGGGGTTACTTTTATTGTAATTGGTTATCTGGCTTAGTTTTGTTAACTTCAATTTTCTTTTGCCATGTAGACAAATTGCATTATTGAACTCATGACATGGTTCTTTGAATAATCTGTTTCTTTTAACATATTTTTCTATGCTATAACAAATTGATGAATATAATGATATTAGATGTGTTTTGAAATTGCCATGAATATGATGTAGATTTAAACATGCAATGTAGCATTTATTTTGACTCATTGAAATTGCCGTGAATGCAATAAGGTTTTAGATCTTTGTTGGTGTTTCAATTCGCACCTCTGGTATGCGAATTAGAAACGAACAGCTATGCACAAATAAACTGCTCTTCAAATTAGGAGGGGAAGCTCCCTCTTTGCTAATGTTGCTTAAAGAAAGTAAACTAAACTAATTTGTCAATCGTTTTGTTCAGCTAGGAGCACAAGGTTATAAAACTCTAGCGTCGTAGCTGAGATTTTCTCTTTTGAATTTCAACTATGACCAAGCCTACTCTAATGACGTTTCTAACTACTCAAGTAAACTCAAAGCTTGAGAGTTAGAAATGAACAAGGAATGATTCTTTGACAGGAATACTTAAACAAACTTTCTTCCAACGCACATCTACTATACTTTCAATGCAAGCTGAAATAAAGATTATATAAGCAGAACACATAAAACGAAAATCTGAGACCGTAGATCAAGGCAGCAAAGAAGGCATAAGATTTTATTTTCTCAAATTTCAATTAACAAAGATTACACTTGTGGGACATCAGGATTGTAGCAATAACAGGCTTACAACTTAGGGATCAACCAAAATACATTGATACAAGTAACAGATGAACTGAACAATATCTTGCAGCAAGGGTAGGCATACAAGCTTGCTCTTACACTAAGTGAACTGAAACTGAACAACAACAACTTGCAGGCAAAGTAGGCTTAGTAATTTGCTATCACAATAACCGTTAAAGAAAATGGGCAAGGCTGTCCTTATTTATACACAAGCAGAGGAGTAGGGAACCCTAAAATCTCCTTGCTTTTACAACCAAGACTTGCCAACATGCAAGTTTTATTTCTAAAACTAAAACAAGATAAGCATCTAACAACTTATGAAAGCAAAGAACAAGGAAAGTGCCAACTATTACAACTTGATTCTTTCTTTCTCACAAAGAATAGATAAGAATGAGACAAGAATAGAAAGAAAGCTCGAAGAAAGCATCAAGTTGGCTGTTGCTTTAAATCTCAACCACATCGGCCAAAAAGCTAGAAACTGTATCTCTATCAGGAACATCAATACTATCTATAGCAAAATTCCGCTTTTCTAGGATTTCCTCGCCTTCTGCAATTGATCTCAGAAAATCTTTGACATCATCAACCGCATTATCGAATCTCGTTGACATCATGGCAATTTGACTCATGTTTCCAGCAATAGGATCACTGTTGAAGCTATCACAAACAAGATTTTGGAATTCAACTTGCACTTCATCAAGTTCAATGAAACTGCCATCATCACTACGATACCGACAAGGCGACAAGGTATCTCTGAAACAAATACACATGAATCTAAGGACATCAACCACCTTTTGTCTATATTCAGCTAGTTCTTCATATACTCTTTCATAAGTCTTCACTTTGAAGAGGTGATGTTCTTTCCATGCAAGAATTTGTCTTTTGTGTTCTTTAGCAACCATTGAATCATATGTCTTCAAATCTGCAATGATTATCTTGTGCATTGGTTTCACCTCCGCCATTCCTTGCTCAAACCCTTGAATCCCTTGATGCAGATTGTGGGCATTATATCTTAACTGATACATTTCTGAAAGCATAAATCTGCCTTTGATGATGAACTCTTCCATCCAATCCCGCATATGCTTCCCATATATAACCAACTGTCTTAACTGATGCTGATCAGCCGGTGTCTCTAGCATTTGTGGAAGCAATTGAGTGGCCTGTGAAGTGTTGTGAAGAAGATTAGAGATATATTGCCAGAGTTGCCGATTTTCAGCCTTGAGGGCTGCCTTATCCTCACCGTCCCTAAGCACTCTATCCCTTAGATTTCCTGCTGCAAGCTCGAACAAATTTACATTGGTGTGCCGAGTGCTCTTGCTGAGATTGGCTTTGACAACCGTGAAATCATCAACCTCCATCTTATCAACATTCTTATCTTCCGAAGGCATAGCAATCTCAATGATAATTTCACCTTCTAGATTCCTCTCCATGTGAACTTGTTTCTTAGGCTTCTTCACTGGTGGCTCTTGGTAAATGCTATCAAATTCTACAAAGTTAAGCTGATACGAAGGCCTCCTCCTCCTCCTTCCCAAGACATTCTCAATCCAAGATAGGGTGTCTCTACTAACTTCTTTGGGTGGTTTGGCTTTAGCTTCAACAACCTCTTCATCTTCTAAATCAATATGGATCGGAGAAGACCTAGGCAATGGTGGAGAATCAAGAGTCAAAGGCACTGCTTCTGCTTGTGGCGTGGGTTCTTTAGGTGGGACTTTTGCTACAACTTCTAGCTGCTCCTGCTGAACTATATCGGAGAAATCCAGTCTTCTTCTTACATTCTTTGCCATTCTACCAATCTTCAAACTTTTCGGAGGGTGACTCATGGCCTTCATTCTTGGTTGTGGTTTGGAAGAAGAAGGTAGGGATAACTGCACTATTGGCGGCTCCGTGATAGGAATAGCTTCTTTTCGTGACTTTTTGAGGTTTAGGAATATCTTGCTATTTTTGACAACTCGGTTCGTTCTTTCTTCAATTGAAGTGCTTTCTTTGAGGGACCAATTGACCTGTGGAAGTGGTTGCTGCTCAATCTGATTTCTAGCGTACATAGGAAGAAGTATTTCTCCATCATCATCAGACAATCCTTCTATATCTTCTAACAGGAAATCAGCCATTTGTTGGAGTGTGAGTTTGCTATTACCGCGCTTCCATACTTCAAACTCATCATCACAATTTGCCCAAAAATCTTCAACTGCGGGCACATGTGCTGGATTCTGACCAAGACGGGATGCAAAAAGGCCACGAGGATCGTATGATTGCCTCTCGTTAAACAACTTGAGGCCAAACTTAGACAATTCATCGCCCATCACCTTAGCACCCACCAACGATCTACATCTGTAGATACCCATCTCAACTGGAAAACTAAAAGTAGCCTTCTTTCGGTTCTGCAAGAACATGTGAACTTCATATACTTGCCTCAGAAACTCCATGAAAACCACCTCATCTGAGGGATATCTCGGCAACATGACTGGAGTACTTGAGAAGCCATACACTTTGATGTAGGTGAAGGTAGGAAACTGGATGAACCAATCAGCTCACCCCGCCATTGCTGCCTTGGCAACTGATGAAATCCGTACGTGCAACTCATTGTCTAAGTCTCTCACTGTATACATAAAAAATGCCTCATTCACCCTCTTGTAATGATGTGCTGATTCTGAAAACTCCAGTTGTGGGTAATGATGATAGATAGGTACATCCAAAGTCCCATTGACATTCAACCCTCTGAATTTTCCTTGAAAGGCCACTAGGTAGACAAGGTAGGAAATCATGTGAAACTTGTGGATTTTGAAATATTCAGTCATCTAATGGTGGAGACTATCACTAATCAAAGTTGACCAATCATAGAATTTTGTTTATTGACGATGTGAGAGATGACATAGAACATCCAAGGTTGGAATTTAGTGGCTTTTGCTTGGCCAGTGACTTGGTTGAGCAGAGTGATCATTATTACAAACTCCTCCTTGAATTTTCCTCGCCCAACGTTCTTCGACAAAGTATTATGTTTTTCTTTCAACCATCTTTGTGCAACTTTCTTGTGATATTTATCCTTGTGCATGTTCCAAAATTTCTCACACTCTTCAATGGATATGGCTAGATTTTCTGACCAAGGTGGTATTGAAAAGCACTTTTCAACAATGTCTGGCTTGAGGCTGCAAACAACTCTTCCATCTGCTGCTTGAATTTCTCATGTTGTTGGGTTGCAGTGCTTGATACAAGCAATTACAAACTCTAGACTTTGCACTGAGACGTGAATTGATGTTGTTGCAAGTAATCCAAAATGACCAAGGTGTCTGACTTGAACATTGCTTGCGTCTTCCAAAGCACGCAAATTGAATATTGGTTTTTTATGATGCAAATCAGTCTCAGAAGTTGTGATGAATTCATAATACAACATTGACTTGGTTTTGAATTCGATGGGAGAGTACTCCATGCTAAAAAACTTGAAGTTTGACTGTAAACTTGACTATGCTTGGACAAGTTTTGCACAAAAGCTAAAAATAGCTTGCTGATTTTTCTTCTTCAAATGGACATATTTTTCAAAAATAATTTGAGATATGGGTTTTGTCTAGAATTTCGTTGCAAAGAGACCCAGATCGTTCATTTTTGAAAATTGTTGATGGCTAGTTGAAAAAGAAACCCTAAAATTTTAGGGTTTTCTTGAAAAAAGCTGATAGTTGGGTTTTGTGCAGAATCATGTTTTGGATGGACCCAGATGATTAGTTTTTGAAAATCCTGAAGATTTCTTGGACATGCGAGGAAAAAGCAAGTTCTTGAAAGTTGAAATTTGTTCTAAAGTTGTTTAAAATCAAAAACTGGGCTGACCCAGATTGTTGAAAATTGAAAAAGATGATCCCCTTCTTCTGAAAATTGATGCCCTGGAGAAACAAAGCATGAAAAAGCGAGCCTCTGTGTGAGCTGATCTAGAAAACATGAAGAACTCTGAAAAATCACCAAGTTTTAGCCTTCAAATCTTGATGAAGAAAAAATTTATGTTTCTCCTCTCTTGCTCTTAGACGCCACCTACAAAAAGATGTGAATAATGGAAGACAAAGCTCTCTTAAATAGGTTTTTAGGATAAAAAATGCTTTGTTTCCTAAATTTAGAATTGTGAAAACCCTTCTGGAGTAGGTGCATTGAACTTGGACACTTTTTGAAAGATGAAATTTGGAAAAATTTCTAAGGCATGAAACTTTGGACACCCTTGGCTTGAAATTTCCTAAATTTAGCTTAATAAAACTCATGCCTTCAATCTTCAACTTCGACTGCCAGATGAATGTTGTGAACTAGCCGATTGCTTCGTTGCGTAGCCTGGTTGAATTCAAGAAGATTATTCTGGAAGTAACTTTGCCTAAAACATTATTTAGACCCCCAAAACCATTGGCGCACCTGGCTAGTTGGGGCGCCCATGGCTCCCAGTGTTAGCCATTTTCATGTTCTTCAACTTTTTTCATTGTCTTCAACCCTTCTGATGAATTTGCCACTCTGGGACCTTAGGAGGTCCAATGATCTGACCGTTGGATTCGTTGGATAGCTCGGAGAATTCTGAAGATGGTTTCCAGGATGGTGCATCTCTTGAAAAGCTGATCTGGGGCCTCAAAAGTATGGGCGCCCTTGGCTAGCTGGGGTGCCCATCCTTGACAGAGTTAGTTTTTTTTGAGTTTCTTTCTTTTGAGTTTTCTTTGGTTGTTTGATTTGCAATATTTGATGATTGGTAAGTCTGATGAATTCACCGTTGATTTCATTGGAGAGCTTGCTGGAATATGAAGAAATGTTCTTTGGAGATTACAAACCCTAATTGCCACTTTTAGCCCCTCAAAAGCCTGGGTGCCCTTGGCTACCTGGGGCGCCCATACTCTCTAGACTTGGCCATTTTCTTGAGCACTTTCATCTTTCAAACTTGAAACCTCATGCTATGTCCTCCGTTTGATTTGCAAATGTTGGTGACTAATGAATCTGACGATCAAGCTAAGATATACACCGGATGGCTGGCAGAATTTTGAAGACAATGGTCATATTTGCAAGCCCTAATCACTAAATCAAGTGGCTCAAAATATTGGGCGCCCCTGGCTACTTGGGGCGCCCAAAGATTCCAGACTTAGAATATTTTCCACGTTTTTTATGATTTGCAGTTTGCTTCTTTGCCAAGACTTCTTTTTCCAATTTTGAATTTCGGTTGACTGATTGATCTGATGACTGTGCTGTTGGATTCACTGCGAAGCCTGTTGAATTCTGAGCAACATTGTCTGGGAGCACAAACCCTAATTCCATCATGAAGGGCCTTGAAAGACTAGGCGCGCTTGGCTAGCAGGGGTGCCTTTATTGGCATGTGTCAGTCATTTTTTTTACTTTTTCAACTTTCCCTTCGTTCCTTGTGCTCATTGTTGTTTTGACTACCGGAAACTAAAAAAAATTCTAAGGCATGAGTGTCTAGGCGCCTAGATTGGGTAGGGGCGCCTAGAGTTTACAAACTTGGTCAAAATTTTGCAATTTTAAAGATTTTCCAGCTTCCCTCCTTCGTTCTTCGTTCTTCGTTCTTCAGTCATCCGTTGTAGCTTCTTGATCTATGCAGTGTTTGAGACTTTGAATCTGACACCTGGCAGTTGAGCAACCTCCATTAATGACCTCAGAGCTCTTGTTTAGCTTATGAAAAAGCACAATAGACCCACTAGGGCAAAACTGATCCTTTAATGATTCTGATTGGACCACCCTAATGAGGAAGTATTTTAAGCCAATCAAAACCAGTTTGGACCCTTGGAGTCAGACTTTCTATTTTTAGAAAATTTTGCCAGCATCCATTTGAGAAGAAACCTAGAAAAACCCAAAAAAAAGTTATATTTTTAGAAAGTTTTTAAAATAGAAATTTTCCAAAAATTAAGGGTTGAAAAATTGAGATCTGGGTTTTGTAGATTAGGTTGCATCGCTCTGAGCAAACCCAAATCGTCAAATTTTGAAAATTTTGAGTTTTCAACCTTCATGCAAGACATGGAAATTCCCAATTTTGACCTTTTTTGACAATTTTAACAAGACTTTTGACCATTTCCTCAAAATTCCCAAGTGTAACAAATTTTTTAATTTGGGGTACAACAATCTTCTCCTAGAATCACACTAAGGGAATACATGGTTTTTCTATAAACCTATATTAAGTATCATCTGTGTAATAAACATCCCTAATTTTTTTCAAAATATTCAACTGAAATTGAGTTGCAATGCAATGTCCCTATCACTTTTTGATCTCACAATTCCCAAGATGGGCAAGGTGAGAGCATACAGTGTATAGGACCGCAAAACTATCTAGAATGCAACAACTTAGAAGGAAACACACTAGACGACAAACAGACCAATCTCACTTCTTCATTGGAGTGTGCTATGCAATAATTGGAAAGGAATACACTTCAATGCTTATTCAATGGAGTTTGCAATTACAGTGAATATAGACACTTCACGCTTGTTCAGCAGAGTGCAATTATAAAGCATAGGAATTTCCACTTATTCAGTAGGGTGAGCAAATACCAAACTTCCACTCGTTTAGTATGGTAAGCAAAATACAGTACTTCCTCTTATTCAGTGGGGTGAGCATATACATTAAGAGTTGATTGTAGGTCTGATATCACTTGGTTTTGCTAATACACTTTCAAATCAGAATTGAACACACTCAAAGCACATTGCAAACTGTTGATTACTGAAATTTGTCTAACATTGAAAAATTATAAGATCCTCCAAAAACTAGAATTTGCATTATAACTTCTAGAGATTTGAAACCCATCTCAAGCATCTTGAAACTATATACATGAAATATAACTTAAAGTATAAGGAAGTAAATTTTTACTTAAATGTTTATTTCATGTATGGCCCTGAATGACCAACAAGTTCTCTTAGAAAACATTTGGCAACAAATAACCGATTCTAGGCACCTCCAAATTGTAACAAATGAACACCAAAAGTGAGGCGTTTCACTTCCAAACTTCCCACACCTCATCCATAACTAGTAGGGCCTCGTTAGAAATGGTATGGCTCATAAATATTTAAATCTATCCAAAGCTGTACGGTCTGCACAAATATCATCAAAAACAACTAAAACAACAAGAAAAATGAATTGGTTATTCAACTAGAAGATACTTAAATGGTACAACCAAAAAATGAGGGTACAACTAGCAAGTAAGTAAGTAGTATGACCAACAAGAAAAACCTTCAAAATTGTAATGTCCCCAATTTTATGTGTCAACATAAAGTTAAGTAATTAATTTAAGTTGTCAAAAAAAGAGTAAATTAAAAATGACAACTTAAATTAATAGAGCAAAAGTAACTTAAGTTGGAAGGTTAATATAAATTAAATAAAGTTACTTTTGATTTTCAAAATAAGAATTGAATAAAAAAGTGAATTGGAGAAAAAAGAAGGAATTCAAGAAGACACCAGGAGGAGTTCGAAGTTGAGAGAATAAAAGAATCGGGGAGAGCTCAATGCAGGGATTGGTTTTTGGGAATTTTGGAGAGTAGGTTCTTGTTGGTGAACGTGGTTCAAAGCCTTTCTGAGGTGGGGTGACCTTTGAAAGAAGATTGGCTTCAACAGTGAAAGATTTGTCCTAGCTGATAGCTGGAGGAATCGTATAGGTTTCTCGCTCCTAGTTTAGTCGATTGGTTTCTTGTGGAATTTTGTGAAGTCTTTGAAAGACAAATTCAGTTTTCAATTTGGTAACAAATTTAAGAATTGTAGAATATATCTCAATTTGCTGAATTTTCAGGGTTTGCAAAATTGTACAAAGCTACAAAATTATGGTGATGAATAATGTATTGAATGTTGTAAGCAGTGGTGAATTCAATTCAAGCTGTACCCGTTGATTCTTAAAGTTTGCAAAAGGTCATTTAATTGCCTGGTCAACTAGTGACTGTATTGTCACAATTTTTTTGAAAGAGACAATATAAATATATATGGCAATGCTACTAGTGTGAAGCAGGATTATTGAAGAACCGTGGCCATTTAACTCTTCATCACACCAAGAAAGGAAGAACACATAGCTGCCACCGCAATTGTATACTGAGGAGTTGCAAATTAAATACTTGAATCACATCTGTATGACAAGTTTGGGATATCGCGGATGTTAAATGAAGTCAAGCGCTCCATGCCATTTGAAGGATATAGTAGCAAGTGAAGACGAAATTGCTACCGTCGAAAAATATCCACTTTCTTGAAGGTAAGCGAAGATATGTATAAGGACGGGTGAGAATTATAAGCCTTTAGAAATTACGCTTGGAAGAAGACGTTTGTCCAATGTGCGAGATAGTGAAAAAATAAGCAAGAATCGTTACTCTTTTGCATCCTTGCCAAAGGAATGATAAAAATGTCTGAGGAGAGTCGATTGCTATTTTCTAAAGGATCTATAATCATGGCACAAGAGCTAATTAGCCGCAGCAAGAGATGTCCAAATCTCGGTAATAGATATCGGGCCAGGAAAAGGTAAGTCGACGCCCATGGAGAGATAATGCACTCAAGACTATTGTAGTGTGGAGAAGTTGAAGAGTCCAACCATTATTAAATATTCAATGCCACTTCAGCATTCGAGAAAAATTAAAGAAGGCTCGAATCATAAAATAACAGAGGTAAAGAAAATACCCCACAATAGGGCGTTAAGTGTATGGCGGTTTAATTATACATTGGTCTGTGTTTAATAATCTGGGGTTTAAGGACTTGTTGCGACTTGAGAGTTCATGGAAATATTCAAAGCGCAATATTCATCAACGAAGAGGTCGTTATCTATGCCAGGCATCGGTAATTATTTAAGTAGATGCCGTTCCATCAAAGAAAGAAACTTGTATATTGTCCCTGAGTCGATTAAAATAAATTAGCCAAGGCTCGATGGTATTGAGCGAACGTGGCCATAGTGGAGAAGTCTACGAAGCCAGCTTAAGAGCCTACGTGGCATAAAAACAAAAGGAGGACCGGTCAGAGCTAGTAATCGCTATTGCTGGGGTTAGTATGAGATTTCAAGGAAAATAATTCATATTAAAATATTACTACCGCCATCAGGGAGTTGCCACAAAAAAAGAAGAGCGATGAAGATAAGTGAAGAGAATTAATACAGCCGTGAAGTGATTGGGAAGAGAGAGAAGCCAGCATGGAGATGTTTGGAGTTGCCGATGCTAGTGGGGCCACACTTGTCTGAATCAGCAAAGTAATATACATGTATGTGACTGCAGTCAAGCAGGTCAGCAATTATATAGTATTACTAATGTCTATGTTATATATCATGGATAATACTTTCCGAGTGTTCTATTCCAACTGCGAATGGTTTATATATTGTATGCTACAAATTCTTCATTATATAGTTGCCTATCAAATTTGTACTAAATATATGTGATTCAGGTTAGCCCCTTTGCAATAAATCTGAATATGTATTAAATGATAGCTACTAACGTATTGTGTAATTACTGAGTTGTAAATGTTTACTGGACATTTAACCAATATGAGTAGACTCTCTTGCTGTAAGTCATTGAAAGGATTACATTATATTTTGGAGTGATGCAAAATGGGTGCAAATCAATCATCAATACAGTGAAAACAATTTGAAAACAAACTCAGAACTGTGCATTGTGACAAACTGTTTGACGAAATGCCTGAGCAATTAATTTGGTGAAATCAAAATATTTTATGCAAACTAGGGTTGTTCCTTACAAAATCTGCCCTTCAAAGACACTCCAAGAAATTGAAATACCTAAGCAAAACAATGTTAAACCCTTGTAGTTTAGAACACATCAAAAACCTCCATTTCTTGAAACAAATGGAAAACTTCACTTGCAAGTGTAGTTGTGGTTCCTGTATGAAACCACCAAGACCAGCTAGGGGGGTTTTCATCCCTGAAACTAGTATTTTCAAGAGGGTTTTCGTCCTCAAGAAAATCTAAGATGAAAGCAGGTTCTCTCAAAGCATAAGCAAATATTATATCTTGTCTCACCTCAATAATGAGCTCTCAACCTCCTTTCATAACATTTTGGAGGGAAAATAATAATTTCTCTTTTTCCTCCACAAACTCCCTTTTCAAAATAAATAACAACTCTTTATGTGCAAAGACCTTCCTTGTGCCTAGATGTCCCCTTGGAGGCACAACTTAAAACACTTTTTAATAAATAGTTATACCTTAGTTGCCTTTGTTAATATTTCCTCCTTGGACAACTTAAGTTATAATTATTTAATAATTTAATCATTCACCCAAGTTGGGGAAAGCATTAAAATGATTTAAATATAAAATCATGACCATACCATACAGTCACTAAGGACTTATGATGATGAACTAAAGCAACTTGGCATTTGTCTAAAATAGCATACTTCTCCAAGAAGTTTGGAGAGCTCCCAAAAGGACAAAGTCTCATTTTGAAAGCATCATGAGGCTCACCAAGGCCCTCCGAACTCACTACCATGAACAAAACCATTGCTAGATCAATCTTGTGCTCTCCAAGAAGTTTGGATTTCTCCCTTGCCCATTTATTAGCCTATTGGACAACTTAGAGAATAAGCTCATTGTTTATAACTGATTATGCTTTTGAAGGGGACATTACAATCTGGTTTCCCTTAACACCTCAATAAAAATATCATTAAAGAACATCTAACAATCTATTGTAAAAACAAATAGAACACAATGTTTTAATATTCTATTAATATTAGGACAATCTATTACATTGATGAACACCTCCTTATATAGAGTTTGAAGGATGAAACCAAATAAACATGCAAAAGGATGAACATGACATGACTCGCCCTAAATGTTAAAAATAGTAAACTCACTTAAGTCACTAAGGTTACTTTATTACAAAAGTAAGCCTTATCTTCTAATTATCATTTATTATTATTCTAATACCCCCTCGTAAGCCTTATTGCACTGGTAACCAAAACAAACTAACATAAATTTTTCCATTCTTGAGAAGCTTTATTTTGAAAACAAACCATACACCAAGTAGAACTCCATCAAGTTGCTCCAAATCCTCATAAAGTTGTAGCTCTTGAGCTGGATTCCCAAGTTCCTGGATCACCACCTCCCTGAACTCCCAAATTACTGATCTCCCAAACCAATGGACAGCAATCCATGTTGAGCTACACTCATAGAGCTCCATCAAGTTGTCTCATGACCCTCGTAAAGGTATGACTCCCAAGATCCATAGACTCCCAAGCTAACTGGGCAACCATCCATACTAAGCTTTAACTACACTAGGTTCCTTTATGTCTTCAAAGTGTGGGCTTCTTAAAACACTTGCAATTCATCATTCATCTTGGCATTGTAATCTTTCCAAAGCTCTCTTGGCAATGCATTTAAAGGATTTTTATCATGTCAACAAAGTGTGTCTTTATGTATGATTCATCAATGATATTACCTCCTACACATTGCCTATCCACCTTAAGCATGGGCAAACTTTCTTGTGCCTCCGCAATTCCAATGTCCATACTCAATGATTGCTCAAATCCAGATATCCTCTAGATAGACATGAGAAACAAGACTTTTGTGACAATAATTACTTCTAGAGTACAACCCAACAATAGGTGAAGACTAATATTAGACACAAAAGAAGCCGCAACAACCGTAGCTGCAACCACTTATAATAGTAAATACTTCACCAAAGCTCAAGCTTCAAAGCACATCTTATTTGAACGAAAAAAAAGAAGTAAAAACCTTAATACCTTTTTGTCAAAATTCTGAAAAACTTTAGGATGTTGGTCTACATAAAAATGTCACAAAAAATCTTCACCTTAGGTCTAAACTAGTGAACTGCAAATCATAGTTCTCACTGGTGAGAAAACCCTAGACATTGGTTTGCAAACACTAGTTGGCACTACAAAAACCTTACAGCTCATAAACCCTAGCTGACGAACTGGGAAACCCTAGTCGCGGATTTAATAGTAAAAAAAAACTGCTGCAAGCCCTAGCTGGTAAAAAAAACCTTCTACATTCATGAAGAAATCGTTCATTAAAAAAACCATGTTTTAATTAAAAATTTCCAAAAGAAAACAAGATCAAACTCCCTTATCTAATCATGGATCTTTAACAAACGTGTTTTTTTTCAGCAGGCAAAAATCCATATTACTACAAAAAAATATTTTCAACTTTCTAAACACTGAAATATGTGATTTTAAGAAAGAAAATAATGCGATTTTCATACTTCTTTGGTCATGATTTTTTAAGACTAAAGACCACGTGATTTTCTTTTTTCCGGGCTGTGCTTTCTAGGAAAAAGGAACATAATTTAGATGAAGACCCTATGGTTTTGTAGAAGATTGGTGCACGTGATTTGCAGTTGTAAACCCAAGATTTTGCAGAAATAAAAACTTGTCATTTTTAAAGAACCTACCACAATATTTCTCGAAAACACGAATTTTGCCAAAACTAAACCCTAGTTCGTTTATAAATAGCAAACCTTTCCTTTTCTTTTGAAAGAACTTTGTGACTTTACGTATAAATCAGGTTGTGACTTTGCAAAGGAACTAATAAAACCTTCACGAATCTTCAACTCTTGCATCTACATTGATAAAAACTCTTTTTTCATGTAATTCCCTACTTTGATACCATGTTGTAAAAACCAATAGAACACAATATTTTAATATTCTATTAGATATTAGGATAATCTATTACATTGACAAATACCTCCTTATATAGAGTTAGGAGGATGAAACCAAATAAACATGCAAAAGGATAAAATTGACATGATTCACCCTAAACACTAAAAATAGTAAACTCGCTTTGGGAATAGAGAACCACGGGTCATGAATGTGGCATGTAAGGCCAACTAAAATATTGCAAAATATTATCCAATAGGTTGTTCATATCCCAAGAGTTTGAAGCACCAACACCCACCAACAGGTCTTGAAAGGAGATGTCTTCGTTTTGAATATCTTTCACTTTTGTCAAGTGACGCCCATCCATGGAATTGATACTATCAAATTCTATTTTGAATTGTTTTAACTTTTGAGGAATTGTGAATTTTTTTCGTATTCAAGTTTCCTTCCACCAGCTAAGTCTCTCTTGATTTGGATTTCCAAAAAATCTCCTCCTTGGCCAAGATTTCCATATGCTACAACATATGTTCCTTTTCTTTATGGAAGTTTACCTAAAACATGCTAGAGGAAATAACCTTCTAGTTATATCTTCCAATTCCTTCTCAATTCTAGCCTTTTCCTCGAAAATATTTTTAAAAGAGCATTTATTCCATTCCTTGAGTTGCACATTTATATGAAATAGTCTTTTGATGAAGCAAAATGTAACATCTTTGACCCATTCTGCCTTGTTGCTTCAACCACCAAAGCTAAATTAACTCCAACAATTATTCCCTTCTAAACCACACTCTCCCAAATTTAAATTGGCATCTGAGTGGGGGTTCATCTTCTATAAGATTGATAGCATCACTAGAAAGTGATTTGAGCTTGAAATCAAGCAAATGGAAGATTCCAATAAGTGAGGAGACTGGAGGTAGTTGGCCGAGTATAAAAACTGATCCAAACTCTTTGCAATGTGTGTGAACCATACATGACTACTGGTCCAAGTGTAGGTCCCATTTTTAGGTACCATATCCATAAGATCTGTATCCCTAACAAACTTTTCAAATTCTAATTAAGATTATGAAATGCAAGAAAGACCCTTGCTCTTTTTAGAGGTGGAGAGAATTGCATTGAAATCCTCACCAAGGATGAATTTAACATTCATTTGGGAAAGGATGGAGGACAATAACTCATTCCATACCTGGAATTTATCCTCTAATTTCTTAGGACCATAAACATTCATTAAATAGAAGGATAGATCAGAGTAAATTTTTTACCTTGAGGAGAAGAGCAAATAAATAAACACACAATTGGGGCTCCATAGGACTCCTAATCCACTGATTGCACCAAAAGCTTTCACACAAATCCCTTTCCATCCCTTGCAATGACCTAAGAAGAGGTTCGCATCTGAAGATTTTAATTTTGTCTCTTGCAGCATAATGATATCAACCAACATGTTATCTATCTAGTGCTTGGTCATGTATCGTTTGTTAGGGGCATTCAAGCCCCTAACATTCCATGAGGCAAACATCATTGCTTTCTAAGGGAGGGGACTCCTTGCTTAGATCACAACAAATTTTCCTTCATTGTTGACTGCCCATTGGACATCTCATTTTCTTCCCTTCTTTGCTTGTTCGTTTTCCTTTTGCATTTTTCCCTAATCCAATATTGGCATTGAGTAGCTTGGATGGTGATTGGCTTATGCACTGAAGATTTGTTATGCTCAATTTCTCATCCAATTCATTTTCCGAACTTGACCAATCATTTGAATCAACCACATTAGTCTTCAAATCTTCTTCCTCTAAGGGTTTAAGTTGAAAAGGGATGGTCACCATCTTAAAAAGGTTTCTCTTCTGAGGGACAAATGTTGATGAATGGTAGCTTCGGTCAGTTAAGATATAGGCTATTCTTCAGAATAATCAGATTAGGAAAATAAGTGAAATCGAATTTATAAGCATTGATAAAATTCGATATATTAAATGATGTCGAAATTCTGTATTTGAATAAAATCGGAATTCTATAGATATCCGCCACCTTGGTTTGTGTGTGTTAAGACACTAACTATTTGTCATTGAGAGTGAAGGGACCCGTGTGCTCAAAGAGACACGTCTCTTGAGCGGACGGGTCTCCATTTGTGGAGACACGTCCTCTCTTGAGATGTGCCTCTTAGAGGTGGGTCTCCATCATACTTATGGTGGCTCCCCATTGATATGCAAACATCGAAATCAATTAATGTTCTACAATTAGTACATTCGCATTTAGAGAAGAAATCTGGAAATCGCATTTTGTCTTAGAATTTTCTTACACAGAATTTCAGACCTTAGTTTATTCTTAGGCTTTAGGATCCTATTTGTGAAAGATTTGATTACATTTACATGGTATCAAAGCCATGTTGTGTGAATCCAAATCAAATCTAAAATCTGTTTGCTCTAGAAAAATTCGTATTTTTCAAAATCGAATTCACATCACATTCTTCATAATGTCAAGTGTGATCAGATTTGAAGATCATCTTGCAGGAGCAGACAATTTCACATCATGGAAATTTAGGATCATGATGATCCTTAAAGAGAATAAACTAGACTCACTTGTGAGAGAAAATAAGAAGGAACCTGAGGTTGAACCTGAGAAAACTCAATGTATTGAAAACAATGAAAAGGCCATGAAAATCCTAGTAGATGCAGTTAGAGATCACATAGTGCCCATCCTAGCAAAACATGAAATTGCGTACCATATGTACAAATCTCTTGAGAGTACTTATGAGATCAACGACACCTGCAGGACTCTAGCATTAAAAAGGCAAATCAACAATGCTCAAATAAACAAAGGAGAGTCCATTAATGCATACTTCATGAGGATTATTAAACTTAGGGATCAATTATCCACAATTGGATATCAGATTGACAACAAAGAGTTAACCCTAATTGCACTAGGAGGCCTACCAAACTCATGGGAGTCATTTGTTCAAGGAGTAAGTGCGAGATCTAAACTCCCTAAGTTTGATAGGCTAAGAACTGATTGCCTTCAAGAAGAAACAAGACTTTCCACAAAAGAGAATAAACAGAAACACATAGATGAAGACATTCATGTTCTCCACACAACATCTAAAAAGAGGAGTAAGAAAAACTCCTACAAGAGAGGATCTTTTAAGAGAAAAATAAATTCCAATGGAGAGGAATCTTATAAGAAGAAAGATATCTCTCAAGTACAATGCTTTAGATGCGATCAGTATAGTCACTATGCAATGAAGTGCCCTGATAGAACTAAACAACAAGCATCCTTTGCCAAAGTAGAAAAGTCAAAACCAGATCATGAATCTGAGAACTTTGTGTTCTATACAACCCTTTCTAGTCAAGTATCTGACAACACTCAAAATTGGGTAATTGATAGTGGTTCATCCAGACACATCACAGGGTTCAGAGAAACCTAGACTCCATGACTGAAAAGTTTGATGAAGAAGTAACCATCGGGGATGATTCTGCATACCCTGTAAAAGGGGTTGGAACGTGTTCCATCAAGTTGAAATCTGGGATTTCTCTGCAACTCACTGGAGTCTTATTTGTACCTGGAATAAAGAGAAATCTTATATCCATCTCTACCCTTGAAGACAATGGTTACAGAGTTACATTTATGGATAGTAAAGTTCTAGTATGGCCTAAGAACTCAACTATCAAGAAAGCCCTTACCATAGGCACAAGACAAGGGTACCTTTACAAACTATGCACTAAGGTTAAACAAGCCCTTACCCTTGACACTGTTGATACAAATGAAATCTGGTATAGAAGATTAGGACACCTCCATTTCCGTGCGCTACCTTCTATGGAAAAACTTGTTACAGGCTTACCCAAGCTAAAACCATCTCATGAGGGAACTTGTAAAGGTTGTGCCCTAGGAAAGAATACTAAGGGATCCTTTCAGAATAGCCAGAGTAAAACCCTTAATGTGTTAGAACTGGTTCACTCTGATCTTTGTGGACCCATGTTTGTACCTTCTAAAGCAGGATTTCTATACTATGTCATATTTGTAGATGACTTCTCTAGGAAAACCTGGATCTATTTTCTTAAGTGTAAAGAGTCAATAGAAATCCTCAAAAGATTCAAAGAGTTTAAAGCCCTCACTGAAAACTTCTCTGGAAAGAAAATAAAAACCTTAAGGACAGACAATGGGAAAGAATATGCCTCTGAGATTTTTAAAGAATTCTGCATGAGTGCTGGAATTAAGAGGGAGTTCACAGTTGCCTACAACCCTCAACAGAATGGGGTTGCTGAGAGAAAAAATAGAACCATTGTAGAAGCTGCTAAGGCAATGTTGCTGGACCAAAACATTGAAACGTCTTTCTGGGCAGAAGCCTCTAGGACTGCAGTCTATATCCAAAATAGATGTCCTCATTCTCATCTCGATAACAAAACTCCCGAAGAAGCCTTTACCGGCATAAAACCTGACATCAGTCATTTTAGGATTTTTGGCTATCCTGTCTATATTCATGTACCCAAAGAGAAGAGATTCAAACTAGAACCTTCTGGAAAGAAGGGAGTATTTGTGGGTTATAGTGAAACCTCCAAAGCATATAGAATATTCATACCCGGGCAGAAACAAATTGAGTTGAGCAAAGATGTCATCTTTGAAGAAGACATTGCATTCAAAAGGGCAAGAAGTTCTAGTGAGACAAAAACCTATTCCCCTAGAATACCTGAAATGGAACCTGCCCCTGAGATTCAGAGGGAGCATCCTGAGGAATTGCCACATGGACTTCCTGCCACTTCAAATGAGGATACAAATGACATCGGCAAAAAGAGCCCACTTTGGGCCAGGAAGATGATATCAAAGAAGCAGAGGATCATGCAACACCTAAAGGAACATTCAGGGAGAGCAAAAGACCCAAACGGTTCTCTAGCTATGTTGCTTTAATGAACAACATCATAAACTCTGAACCTGCCAGTGTTACAGAAGCCTTCAGACATCAAGCCTGGAATGATGCAATGACGGAGGAATATCAGTCCATCCTAAAGAATGATGTATGGGACATAGTGCCTAGACCAAAAGAGAAATCTGTTGTCTCTTCTAAATGGCTCTTCAAAATCAAGAATGCTGCTGATGGCAGTATAGAAAAACATAAAGCACGTTTCGTGGCTAGGGGTTTTTCTCAAAAGGAAGGCATTGATTATGAAGAAACATTTGCACCAGTTGCCCATTACACATCAGTGAGAGCAGTATTAGCCATTGCAGCAGCTAAAGGCTGGAAGATCCATCAAATGGATGTGAAAACTGCCTTCCTGAATGGAACCATTGAAGAGGAAGTCTATCTGGAACAGCCTGAAGGTTTTGTGATACATAAATCTAACTCACATGTGTGCAAGCTGAAGAAAGCTCTCTATGGACTTTAATAGGCTCCCAGGGTCTGGTATGAAAGAATTGATAGCTATCTCTTGGGATTAGGATTTTCCAAAAATGATGCTGACTCCAATCTCTACTTCAAGGTAATCAAAGGTGATATGCTTATAATTATTTTATATGTTGATGACTTGTTGATAACAGGAGAAGATCACCTCATTGCCCAAGGGAAACAGGATCTAATTTCTGAATTTGACATGAAAGACTTGGGTATTCTACACTACTTCCTCGGTTTTGAAGTATGGCAGAAATCAGAAGGCATTATACTAAACCAAGGGAAGTATATTATTGACATTCTAAAAAGATTTGGAATGTTGGGACTGTAGACCAATGTCTACACCTATGGAAACCAACCTTCACAAATTGAAAGAAGCAGCAGCAAAATCCAAATGTGCAGATCCATCCGTTTACAGGCAGATGATTGGATCCTTGATGTATCTAGTTAACACCAAACCTGATATTTGCTATGCAATAAATGTTCTCAGCTAGTTCATGTGTGAACCAAAGGAAATTCACTTAATGGCTGTGAAACATATTTTGAGATATCTTCAAGGCACTATTGGATATGGTCTTCTTTACAAAAATGATCAACTAGATCTACATGGGTACTCTGATTCAAATTGGGCTGGAAGTGTAACCGATCGGAAAAGCACATCAGGATGTTGCTTCAGTTTAGGATCGGCTATGATCTCCTAGATTTGCAGAAAACAATCTTCAGTTGCACAGAGCTCAACGGAAGCTGAATACATTGCAGCCTCAATGGGAGCAAGAGAAGCAGTGTGGCTTCGTAAATTGCTTGTGGGACTCTTTGGTGAGCCCTTGAATCCTACAATTATTCATTGTGATAATCAGAGTTGTATAAAACTCTCTGTGAATCCTGTCTTTCATGACAGATCTAAGCACATTGAGATCCCCTATCATTATGTAAGAGATATGGTGGAAAGGAAAGTGATCCACTTGGAGTATATTATTACAAATGATCAAACTGCAGACATTCTCACCAAGCCTCTCTCCCGGATCAAGGTAGAGCACTTCAGGAAGAAACTTGGTATGGTTGAAATGTAATTTGTTATTTATGTTTGAAATACAAATTGTTTATAAATTGTACTAATATATAAAGATGTTTAATGTGTAAACTCTTTTGTCATGTGTGTGACTCCATGACTTATGGGCCTACTCCCCTGTGTACATTATCGAAAGGTGATGATCTTTCTAATAATGAACACTTGTATTTGACATTGTAAAGTGACGACTCTACAATGATAAACTATCATGATAGATATCATGTGACTTGATATCTGTGGACATGTCATGATAGTATCTCTTGGACACCTTGATGGATATCATGAGACTTGATATCTGAAGATCACTGTGATCCTTAAAGAGATAATCATGGTGGATATTTATATCCGTGGATATGCCATGAATTATGGTAGACATCATGTGACTTGATGTCAGTGCACATACCATAATGAAGATGTGTATGAAGAATGTCACGTGACTTGACAATATTGAGAAAAGCATACCATGTCTTTGATATCACGTGTGAAGGTGATATCTTCACTTATTTGATTTGAAATATCTTCCCTAGCTAAGAGGGAGTGTTGATGAATGGTAGCTTCAATCAGTTAAGATCTAGGCTATTCTTCAGAATAATCAAATTAGGAAAATAAGTGAAATCGAATTTATAAGCATTGATAAAATTCGATATATTAAATGATGTCGAAATTCTATATTTGAATAAAATCGGAATTCTATACATATCCGCCACCTTGGTTCGTGTGTGTTAAGACACTAACTATTTGTCATTGAGAGTGAAGGGACCCGCGTGCTCAAAGAGACACGTCTCTTGAGCGGACGGGTCTCCACTTGTGGAGACACGTCCTCTCTTGAGACGTGCCTCTTAGAGGCGGGTCTCCATCATACTTATGGTGGCTCCCCATTGATATGCAAACATCGAAATCAATTAATGTTCTACAATCAGTACATTCGCATTTAGAGAAGAAATCTGGAAATCGCATTTTGTCTTATAATTTTTTTACACAGAATTTCAGACCTTAGTTTATTCTTAGGTTTTAGGATCCTATTTGTGAAAGATTTGATTACATTTACAACAAACATCCTTGGATTTTGAACACTAACTCAAATTCTCTATTGGCTTTGTCTTTGGTGCCTACCATCAATTTTTGTCCTCCATTGGCTTTGTCTTTGGTGCCTACCATCAATTTTTGTCCTCCATTGGCTTTGTCTTTGCCACCTGCCACCAAATTTTGTTCTCCATTAGATTTTTAAAACAATTTGTCTCCACATGATCACGACTTCTACACCTTAAAGAAAAAGAATTTGTTTTCCTCTACTTCCATTGATTTAATCCATTCTCTAGCTTAAGTAGACAAAATGATTTGCTTTGGGATCTCATATATGGATGCGATTCAAATTTTGGCATAAATGAGAGAATTACCTTCGAGCACCTTTAAATAAATAGAGTTAGTAATACCAATGCTATTGTCGATTTCTGTGAGACTTTCAAGGTGCCAATATTCTAAAGGCAAATTGTAAAGTCAAATCCAACAAGGGTCATTGCATGGAGAGTAGGTAAGAGGGTTAAAATTGGGACACCATTTCTACAAAAATAAAGCAGCGTTGTATAGCTAGGGCCCATCTTGTAGTACATGATGCTACTCTACACCAAATTCAAAAGGTATAGAGAAGAAACCTTTGGGAGGAATTTTAAAGTGATTGAATCTCCATATCTCAAACCTAATCAGAAATGCTGCACCTTGGCAATTTTGCCCCAATGAATCTCCCAATGATTGTGCACTCTTGAATATTAATGGTTGCCAAACCATCTTCAAATCTAACTGATATTTTCGGAGCATTCACACCTCACTTTGTTCCTCTAATACTACTACTTCCAAAACTGCTTTGAATCTCCTTATCCTGCTTTTTTCAGTTGTGAGCCATTTTTAGTTTTTTTTTAAATTTTAATAGTTTTTAAAAATATCAATTAATAACTAATAATATTTTTTATTTTAAAATATCAAAGTTTTTTTCATTGCATGCTTGGAGTACCATACTAATGGGCTTTCATTTTGTTGATGTTCAAGGCAGCATCGGGATTATCTTCCAGCCCAGATCGCATGAAGAAGACAATTAAATTATAGCCTATTGGCTATTTAATTGATGAAAGCGATTTCATAAGATGACACGTAAATTGTTAAATGATGATTAATATTTAATTTATATGATCATTATTCAATGACAAGAGGCGCTTCTCATCATGCAATAAATAGGTATTAATTATTGTTAAATAATTAATGAAGGGCCGACTTTATGTTTATTGGAAACACGTCTTTTCAAGGAGACCGACTTTCATTATGAAGAATCACGTCTTTCCTAATATGGCCGACCTTGTAATTCACAAATTATATTTGTGATTATCTTTTGTATTGTGGCCGACCTTCTACATGAAGAGGTGCGACCTCTCTCATATGGTGTATTTATACTCTTCCATCCGTTTACATCAAGTTCATTCAGCATAATTCGCATTCCTAGAGGAGTTCGCACTTGAGCAGCAGACCTTCAATTTGTAGTAGCAGATCATTTCTGTAGCAGCAGGTCGAACTCAAGGAGAAACATATTCATTTGTATCTTACATCTAAGAGAGGTGCTATCATCTATTGTATCAAATCGGCATTGTGCTGTGCCTGAGTTGTTAGCAGATTTCTGCTCTTACTTTATGGTTGGGTTTTTCTCCCTCAGGTTGGAGGGTTTTCCCAGGGTATCTTGTGGTGTTCATTGTCTCATGTGTTGCATTTTCTGATTACTTTCAGTCTGAATTATCTGATTGTTAAAAACTAACGCATTTGATTGTATTAGCTTGTATATTTGACAATGCACCCATTGCTAACCCAAAGATATCCCCCACCACTTGGAACTCGCTATATCTTGTCAACATACTTCAACAATAGTGAATTCGGGTTTGTTTTGAAGCAAGGTTGGCCCACAGAGCTAGAGTTGGTTGCCATTGAAATCTCTATAGCAACAAGTCTGGAAAACAACACATTCCAAACAAATGAATGAAAAACTCAACAATAAAATAAAACAAGAGAGTTTGTTTCTAGAAAAAAAACAAAAAACACTTACCTCCAATCCAAGAATCTTCCTCCATGATCTTCTTGGTAGCGAATGGACTTTGGCATATGTGTAGGAATAGGAATCCAACCACTTTGGAACCTTCAATGATCAATCTTCATTTCTATTTGTGCAATGACAAGCAAGATGAAATTTTAGTGAGTGTAATTGGTTTTTTCTTTGTTTTCAAAATAAGTTCTTCTTTTGTGTTTAGATGTCAATTTTAGGGTTAGTGTTGATTTTTTAGGTTGAACAGTCAAAATATGAAGTAAAAAAAAAGGTGCTTTGGGTGTTTGATTTTTCTTAGGGTCACACCCTGGGTAATGAAAAGGGCATTCAAGTTTGCCTAGGTATGCTCTACAGCATACCTAGACGAACCTGAGTCCGATTTGCAGGACCTTGTTGCTATCCATAGTGGTTTAGGTCAAGTACATATTGGATCTAGATCTATGTCATTTTTTGAGTGGTCTGGTAACATAGTTTGCCTATCACCTAGGAAAGGTTGGGATCTCTACAGTGAAAATTTAGAGAGGGACAAACAATTGCAACAAGGCATGAGGAACATTGACTTGTTCAAGAGCTCATTTCCTTGCAACAAAGGCAGGATGTATTTTGGAGGCGAAGATCACAAGAGAAATGGATCAATGAAGCAGACTAGAGCACAACTTTCTTCCACAAAGCTGTCCAAAATAATCAGCGCCATGGATTGCATCACTTTGATGGTCAAAATGATCGTTGATCAACAAGACATGGTGAACTTTGCAAAATATTTCCTCACTATCCTTTAAATCATTCTACTTCTCAACAAGCCTAGGGAAAATTCCTCCCAAATAATCCCAGGCTAATCAATGACACAAATAATGCAATGATTACTACAGTAATAGAAGAAGAACTCAATGCCCTTATCTTCTCCTTAAATAGAGTCATGACACAAGGGCCTGATGGCTTCTAAGATCTCTTCTTCCAAAGCTTGTGGGAACTTCTCAAGGCCATAGAGGATTATAAAAAACAGTAAGTTGCTATCTCAGCTTAGTGCAACTAGAATTGTCTTGTTCCCAGTATTTCAAGAAGTCACCACTCTGGATGAGTACTGAACATTCTCTCTGTGTAATATGACCTATAAAATCATTGCAAAGTTCTAGCACAAAGGATAAAAAGTCTTATTCCAAAAATGATTTCAGAAAATCAATAATTTTATCCCATAGAGACAAATAATTGAAAATGTCATTGCCCTACAAAAGATAATCCTCTCGATAACATTGCAGAATGATCAGGGTCTATTTTAACATTGGACATGTTAAAAGTATTTGACCTTTGTAGCTGGTCCTTTATTCTTAGCACCATGACTACTCATTGTTTCAGTGAACTTGCAATCTTGTGGATTTGAAGCTGTATCATGACACCACATTTCAAGGTATCAATTGCTGGCCATAATGGTTGCAACTTTCAGGGAATGAGAGGCCCAAGACAAGAAGATCCACTTAATCCCCAGCTTTTCATCATGATGGGTGAGTATTTCCTACTACTTCTCAAGAAGGGCCAATAGAAATGAAGAATCTTTGGGCTTCCAATAGCAGAAGGATCTCAGAGGTTTATAAGATTTTAGTTTGTAGATGACATGATATTGTTTTCAACATTGGTCCTAAGAGAAATAGAACAGCTAAAAAAATGCCTTGCTGAATATTAAACAGGTTTTGGTCAATTTGTCAACGAATCCAAATCTGTTCTCATTTTCAATAAGGTTAGGTTGCAGAAAAGAAGGCAGATTTTGAATGCTTTGGGATACAAAGAAGGCTGGCTTCCCTCAACATACTTGGAATTGTAAAAAGGAGAATCACAACAAAGCTCAATAACTAGATAAATCGTTGGTTGAAGAATATTTTTACAAATTTAGGTGTTTTTTGATGTTTGAAAAATTTGTAGAGTTATTGCTAAGTTATTCCTTGAGTTTTTAAAAGAAAGTGGGTCACCGAGTTATTGGCAAGTAGTTTTTCGACTATGGAGTGAACTATTATATAACTGTTAAGTCGGTTTTTCAAGTTTGTTGTTTTTGGTTGTGATGGTGGGAGTGTGTTTGTTTTAAGCTTTGTATTAGTTTGGTTTCCCAAACTAGCTTCATAACCATTTGTATGTTACTCTGGCATGTCATCTTTTGTAGGATCAAGACTTCTAATTGGTCTTTTCTAGTCTCACAGATACCAATGTATAACATAAGATATGCTCAATATATAACATAATATATTTTGTTTTTCAAAATTAAAAATGCCTTGAGAGACTAAGTTACAAATTTCACATTGTCCTTAGTTTTTTGGTAATAAGTTAATAACCGATCCTTTGGTTCTTTGTACACAGACATATAATGTTAAGTGGCTTTATATTAGGTGACTTCATATTGCGAAAGGAGTGATTGTTTATTCTAGTTATTATATTTAATTTGTGGCACTTGCTCACTGCATTTGAAATTGGAATTCTATGGTTTCTTCTATATGCGTAGCAACTGATTGCTCACTGCTGCTGAAGAGGGCCATAAGGGCTGGATCAACCATCCGCCTAATCATCAAGAACAGGATCCCTTGTACAGCTTTGGTTGCTGCTGGGTTGGTCTCAAAGCTGAGGGTCCCAAGCGGTACAGCATTACATAGTTTTCTCCTTGAATGATTGTTGATTGCCTTTAAAGGCTTGGAGTTTGATATTGTATACTTATAATAACTGTTTTGTTGCTGAAAATAAATTGGTTTTGCTGCTTTGGAGGTTGATTTTTATTTTTTCTCAAAGGATTTTCCCAGGGTATGTCAGTGGCTATCTCTCTCCCTCTCTTGTGTGGTTGTTCTTTTCTTTCTTTTAATTTTATTTATTGTGTGTTGTTATGTCAGAATTCTGGTGGAATTTTGATCATTGATACCACTATAACATCTTTCCTCTTATGGTTAATAGTGAGAATTGTTTCATATTACGTTTGGTATCAGAGCTTACTTTTGAGATTTGGCACTAGTGATTTATATATTTCCTTTCATTTTAATATATTCTGACTCTCCTCAGTTCAGATTTCTAGCCTCTTGCTGCTCTTTAGATCTATAATTGTACATTTCTCCAGTATAAATAAAATTTCCAGTTTTTGTTAATGTTGAAGTTACAGGTTTTCCTATTGCATTCAATAGAGATTAGTAGTTCTGTTAATTTCATGTATGTATGCCTTGTTTTCACAGGCATCTGACTATCTTTCACAAGCCGAATACAGCACAGGAAATCCATTAGAAGATAAAAAGACACTGTTATTAGTGAAGCAACTCGTGTATAACGATCGTCTGCAAGCAGCTTGCCCAATTCCATTTGATGAAGCCAAACTGTGGAAGGGTCAAAATGGTCATGAATTGAAAAATCAAATTCAGATGCAGTTCAGAAATATCAGGTTTGTTTGAGGTTTCTGCATCTCAGACCAAGAATCTCTACAATATTTAAAAAGACTTATGATTCAGAATAGCCTGGCATTCAGGTCAAGATGGATTTCACAGAATGCAACTGGACCTTTTAATCTTACGATGTTTTTTTTGTAAATCGTACAGTGCATTGATGGATTGTGTTGGATGTGAAAAATGCCGACTTTGGGGAAAGCTGCAAATTCTTGGTCTTGGCACAGCGTTGAAGATTCTCTTCTCAGTGAATGGCCACAAATCCGAACCGGTAGGTCTTGCTCTAACTGCTTCCAGTGCTTTTTATCTTATTTTCTACAGGACCCAGAAGTCAAATGTATTTTATGACATGCCCTTTTGTGTTGGATCTTATGGTGTGCAGTTACAGTTGCAACGGAATGAAGTGATTGCACTGATAAATCTTCTGAATAGATTATCTGAGTCAGTTGAAACTGTTCGTGCACTAGCTCCCATTGCTGAAGTGGCTGAAAAAGAAGGCTACAATGCAGTACCCATCTTTCAGAGTTCATGAAGGTTTATAGGTATCGTTTTGCTTTCAAGATGAGAGCAACAAGGACTAGCAAGTAAAAAGAGAATGAGTGACCGACCTAAAAGGTGTGGTACACCAGCTAGCTTGGCGAATTCAGATGCAATCATGTGCTTGTTCTGAACAAATGCCATTACTGTGATTGTACAGGAATAAAAAGCACCTAGATACTACAGTTATTCATGACAAATTAACAAGGGTTAAAGGATAAGAAGGATGAAAAGGAAGTACCCCAATTTGAGAGAATTTTGTTCGACATATGTTACTATGTACATATGAGCATGCATATAATTATGAATTTTCTTCTTTTCTCGCATTGGCGATGTGAGTTGCACATTATGTGTTTGTTTCAAAGTTCATATTTAGTTGGTCAGTAACCCATTTTCATGGGTGTGATTTATGCCTGTGCTGCTCCGTTTTAGTTAAATTTACAAAGGTTTAACGGAGTGTTTCAAGTACAGGTTAAACTCTTCTTGAAATCCTATGACCTGAAGTAATTTGTGCTAGTAAAGTGGCTTATATGGATCATATAATTTGCTTATATAGTTCACTTCGAGCTCATAATCTTTGGGTAAACATTCTTAATTTTTTAAAATCTATGAAAACGGACATACTTGATGAGAAAGTCAATTGATAGTGTAATGTATTTAGAAACAGAAAAGTAGTAAATGGATTAAATACAACCCACAAATGGGATCTGCATTAACTGTACATACGACATCTTGAACAAAAACATTTGCGTAGGTATGCATGGGAAGGGTTGAGAAAAGGCAAATTGAAATCTATATATTTACTAGCACTTGCATCTAAAGAAGGTTCAAGGATTACACCGATAGATAACTATATGTATGTTTTCCTAAAATTTTGACCATAGAATTTTCTCTCCCTCCTTCACATTAGGGTTTCAAATAAATTATTACTTTGACTTCTTCACAATACTCCAAAGTAGTACATATCAATAAATCAAATTAATGATTGAGTAGAATTTTAGCAAAATAACCATGGCGCTTTCTCTAGAACTTATAAAATAAGAATCTTGAAATATCATAAGGTTGCCTAACGATTAAATATTTAACATTTTGGATGAAATGTTTAGCCTATTTAGCACATTTGAAAGCTTGAAAGCTACTTAATACCAAGTTAGGATAAAAAAATTATAAGACTTCAAAAGCTACAAAGATTAAATGACCCAATCATAAAGTGAAACAAAGAAAAAAGGTGAATTACACTCAAGACATGCACGACACAATCCAGCACACCATGACAAGAAGGCAAATAAAATTAAAAATTCAATCATGGACATCTATGTTTGGTTGATTAATATTAATGAGGTCCAAATTAATTCATTGCACGAAGTATGGTTGAGTAATATTAACTATTATTATTTGGCTCATTTTATGTTTTTTTCAAGTCATGTGTTCCCTTTAGGATCTATTTCCATGTTGTTTACTCTATTTTAGGTTATTAAATGGTCTTATTTTAATTTGTTAGGAGCAACATCCGACATAGTCATCATTTCCTATTTCTATTTCTTACACAACACACAGGTTGATTTTCTTATAAAAACTAGTGAACCCCTTTTACTATATTTGTACAATCATTTATCAAAGAACTATTTTAAATACATTAGATGCTAATTTTTTTTTTATATAACTATAGTTTTTCCTTTTATTCAAAAGCACTAGATTCTAAGAAATGTAAATTGTGTGAAGATTCTTAATAATTGTACCAAATATATTGTGGGAATCCTGTATTAAAATATTTTAAAATGAAATTATAGTAAACTTTAAAGTATCAAGTTATTCAACAATGGCATCTTTGATTGTTCAAATACATTTTATGTCTATTTTATAAAATTGTCTATAGGTAAGAATTAAAAAACAAATGTAAGAAAGTCAATTAGAAAGGAAATCAAACATGTCCTAATAATCACTCCATGTTAGGGACGCGACTAATCTATAGACAAAACACGCCTATGTACATACAAAAACGCATGAAACCATACATAAAACATTCGTAGAAACATACATAACATGACTAGACGGTGTAGTGTGGGGCTTGCCAAACGGATGATAAAAGTGACGGAACCGGTAGACGAAAAGAAACATCATGGCAAGGAAAGCGAGGAGGTGTCCCATCGTACCGAATTGCATCGGTGTGTTTTTCCTTGTGGGAGAAGTTATCCGTTTGTCGTGGGCGGGAAGGGCGCTAATGTGATTAAGACATGCATTTTAAATTGTAACAAGTATTGTTCTTGGAAAATACTCTATGTTCTAGATTTTCACATTTTGCAAGTTGAAAGCGAAATGTTGGAGAGCAAGCGGGCATTGCAGGTGGGGGAGACGACCAACCGAGTTGAGGTGAGGGGCTTGTAACCGACTGTATGTACATAGGTGTGTTTTTGTATGTTTTTATGTATGGTTTCATGCATTTTTGTATGTACATAGGTGCATTGTTGTTGTGGGTTGAAGGTTTCTCAGTGTTTTGCAACTTGTAATTTTACAAAACAGTATGAATGTCTTGAAAAGATTTTGCTATTTAGATTGTAGGAATGTAATGATAGGCACCATTTTGTAAACACCTAGTATTTTCCCACAACCATTAACACTATGTGTTGTCAACTTTTCGATTATGTAGGTTGAAAGTGAAAGGTTGAAGAGCAAGGGGAGACCAAAAAAAATCTCAAGTGAGGTGAGGGGTTTCTAACCATTTGGGTTGTTAGTTGTAAAGGGTTTTAAAACATTATGAGGGTTTTTGTTTGTAAATTATTTTCAAACTTTAAGTGGGTTGTAGGTTTTGTAAAACCTAGTGTTTTGCATCTTAGAATTTTACAAAACAGTATGAATGTATTGAAAAACTTTTGTTATTTAGACCTTCGGAATGCAATGAAAGACACTGTTTTATAAACACCCATTATTTTTCAAGAACCATTAACACTCTATGTTTCACCGCTTTCAACAAGTTTATTCATTATTGGTGATAATGGCATGAAATTGGTGTTCTTGCTATTTGTAATGCACACGTACATATACATTCTTAAAAACCACAAAGGGGTATGTTGTGATGCGGGTTGTAGTTTTATAAACACCCAGTGTTTTCTATTTCATTGCATTGCACATCTTTCAAACTGAAAGCATTACTTCACATTACATAACTAATAAGTAGATGCTGATAGATAGATGAAAAAATTTAAATTACAATATAGTTTGTTACAAGGTCAACCTAAAAGCAGTTATGTAGTTACTTCACATTGCATAGCTAATAACTATAGCCACAACTATAGGGATCTCCACCTGCGCAACCAAGTATATTCTTAAATATATTAATTCCTTCATTCTAGAGTGATAATTGCAGCTGCTAATTGCATTTGTTTGTCATGGAATTCCATGAGACCACATTTGTTTGAGGTATTTTTTCAAACAGTTCACTGTCTTGTCTATGAAAGCATAATAGTAAGCAACAACATAGACAAAGCAGTGAACTGCTTAAAAAAATGGCTCAAAGAAATGTGGTCTCATGGTGATTGGAATGCCATGCCATGCCATAGAAAAGGAAATGAATTATTTTTATGTATGATTGCTTATCTATGGCTTGCCACTATGTTTTGGCAGACATATACTCATCTCCCACTGTTTTTTCCAAAATAATTGCAGATAGTTAGAGTGATAACTGCAAATATATGATGATAATTAGAGTGATATTTGCAAATGGAGACCCCCTAACAAAATTTTGTTAGAAAATGGGAAACACCTTATTTAACAAGCAATGCAGTTTGGCTCACGGATATATATTGTCATCTTCAGTAGATGTGTCAACAATATATTCTAAAACTATACCCACAACTATAGGAAACTCCACCTATGCAACCAAATACTATTCTCAAAGATATTAATTCATTCATACTAGAGTGATAATTGTAGTCCCCAATTGCATTTTTTTGTCATGGCATTCCAAGAGACCACATTTGTTTGAGGCATTTTTTCAAATAGTTCACTCCCTTGTCTATGAAAGCATATTAGTAAGCATAATATTAAGCAAAAGCATAGACAAGGCAGTGAACTATTTGAAAAATGCCTCAAGTAAATGTGGTCTCATGGTGATTAGAATGCCATGACAAGCCATAGACAAGGCAATCAATTGTTTGTATGTATGATTGCTTATCTATGGCTTGCCATTGTGTTTTGACAGACATATACTCACCTCACATTGTGTTTTTCAACTTGCAATCATACAATGCATATATATGGTTGTTGAAAAACATTGTGTGTTTACTATTAAAGCATAATAGTAAATCTGGATTGTCATGCCATTCCAACACCATGGTGATTGGAATGCCATGACAAGCCATAGACAAGGCAATGAACCATTTCTATGTATGATTTCTTATCTATGGCATGCCATTGTGTTTTGGCAGACATATACTCACCTCACACTGTGTTTTCCAACTTGCAATTATACTATGCATGTATATGGTTGTTGGAAAACCTTGTGTGTTTACTATAAAAGAATAATAGTAAATCTGGATTGTCATGGCGTTCCAACACCATGGTGATTGGAATGTCATGACAAGCCATATGCAAGGCAATGAACTATTTCTATGTATGACTTCTTATCTATGGCATGTCGGTGTTTTGGCAGACAAATACTCACCTCACACTGTGTTTTCCAACTTGCAATCATACTATGCATGTATATGGTTGTTGGAAAACATTGTGTGTTTACTATCAAAGCATAATAGTAAATCTAGATTGTCATGGCGTTCCAACCCCATGGTCAGTGGAATGCCATAACAAGCCATAGACAAGTCAATGAATTGTTTCTATGTATGATTGCTTATCTATGGTTGCCACTATGTTTTGGAAAACATATACTCACCTCACACTGTGTTTTCCAACTTGCAATCATATTGTGCATGTATATGCTTGTTGGAAAACATTGGGTGTTTACTACCAAAGCATAATAGTAAATATGGATTGTCATGGCATTGCAATACCATGGTTTGGAATGCCATGACAAGCCATAGACTAGGCAATGAATTGTTTTTGTTGCTTGTCTATGGCTTTTCATGGCATTCCAAGACCATGGTGTTGGAATGCCATGACAATCCATATTTAATATTATGATTTGATAGATTTTTTCAACAATCCATATTTATTATTTAGCCATGGTGTTGGAATGCCATGACAATCCATATTTACTATTTATGCTTTGATAGATTTTTTGCAAGCATCCATAGCTTGTTCAAAAGAACCTGTTTTAGGCTTTTAGCCATATCAACAAGGTAGTGAACTGTTTGATAAAATCCTTTGGTAGACATGTATGAAAAATGTGGTAGCATAGACAAGGCAGTGAACAGTTTGATAAAATGCCTCAAAGAAATGTGGTATCATGGTGATGGAATGCCATGACAATCCATATTGCTGCCTTGCTGCTATATGGTTTTTCATGGCATTCCATCACCACGAGACCACATTTCTTTGAGACATTTTATCAAACAGTTCACTGCCTTGTCTATGCTACCACATTTTTCATACATGTCCACCAAATAATTTTATCAAATAGTTCACTACCTTGCTACTATGGCTAAAAGCCTAAAACAAGTTCTTTTGAACAAGCTACGAATGCTTGCAAAAAATCTATCAAAGTATAATAGTAAGCAACAACATAGACAAGGCAGTGAACTGTTTGATAAAATGTCTAAAATAAATGTGGTCACGTGGTGATGGAATGCCATGACAATCCATATTGTTGCCTTGCTGCTATATGGATTATCATGGCATTCCATCACCATGAAGACCCCATTTATTTCAGACATTTTATCAAACAGTTCACTGCCTTGTCTATGCTACCACATTTTTCATACATGTCTACCAAAGCATTTTATCAAATAGTTCATTGCCTTGCTGTTATGGCTAAAAGCCTAAAAAAAGTGTTTTTGAACAAGCTACGAATGCTTGGAAAAAATCTATCAAAGCATAATAGTAAGCAATAACATAGACAAGGTAGTGAACTATTTGATAAAATGCCTCAAAGAAATGTGGTCTTGTGGTGATGGAATGCCATGACAATCCATATTGCTACCTTGCTGCTATATGGATTGTCATGGCATTCCATCACCATGAGACCACAGTTCTTTGAGGCATTTTATCAAACAATTCACCACCTTGTCTATGCTACCACATTTTTCATACATGTCTACCAAAGCATTTTATCAAATAGTTTAGTACCTTGCTGCTATGGCTAAAAGCCTAAAATAGGTGCTTTTGAACAAGCTACAGATGCTTGGAAAAAATATATCAAAGCATAATAGTAAGCAATAGCATAGACAAGGCAGTGAACTATTTGATAAAATGCCTCAAAGAAATATGGTCTCATGGTGATGGAATGCCATGAAAATCCATATTGTTGCCTTGCTGCTATATGGATTGTCATGGCATTCCATCACCATGAGACTACATTTCTTTTGGTTTTCTTTTGATGGTACATGATAAAAGATAGCCATCATGAAGAAAAGACAATAGTTTTAAAATGACAAATGGCAATGAATTCATTGAAAGAACAGTTTTGCATTCTTATGGAAAGGCTCTTGCATATCAAATTGAAGCTAAAAGTGACCCAATAGCCCTTTTACTGAAGGTTGTGGTACTACTCTATGTGCAAGTACATAAAAAAGCATTACAAATCCTAGGAAGAATAATGGTTATAGATGTTTGTCGATCAAAGGAGCAGGTTCCTGACATAGTATAGACAACTTTGATGGAGTATTAATCAACTATAGTCACACTTCTAGCATTACTATCAGCTAGAAGTTATAATGAAGGTGATTGTACAAGTAGAGACAATAATGAGTGTTGGATTCACTCTTTGTGGCTTTCTTGATTTGATAGGTTGACATTGAATAAAGTGGCAGTGTGACAGTCCCAAAGTGAAATGATAGTGAAGGTGCTAGAAAATCTGAGAAATGAGAGTAAAATATTGAACATAGTAAACCTATTAATGACAGCCTAAAAATCCAATCACATGAACTCAATCAAGTACCCCTTAAAAGGAAGTTTAATGACACTCAATCATAGAGTAGTCATCATGATAATGGGTAGCTGCTGAAGATTTGAAGGTTAAAAGTGAAGAAGGAGAAGCCTATATTACTAAGATTGAGACTATTGGACAAGCATATGAAGACACAAACTAAAAACTAGTGATTGCTTAAATAGGTTATAGAGAGATGGCTATAACAACAATCTAGTATATGAGAAGGGGCATGAATTAGTCATGGACAATGATAAATTCATGAAGCAGCCAAGACCTGTGGTGAAGTAGAAGGTAGAGCAAACCTATGACAGTGGTATTTAATGAATAGTCATCATAAGGACAAAAAGGAGAAATTTATAAAAGGAAACCTTTGAAAATCTATGACAGTCCCTTATGATGACAACCATCAAAAGAGGACATGCCTTGCTTCCTAGGGTAGTCCTATCAATGAAATTCATTATGGCAGTCAAAAGCACAAAATTTACTAGACAATAAAGTCAAAGGTAGTATTATCCTGAAGGTGAACATAACAAAAAGAAATGCTTAATGAAGTAACAACTTTAAGGACAATCATGAGAAGCACTCTTCATCATCAAAGGTGTATGGTCAATTAGATGAAAAGAGTAAATGACTATGCAATATCAAATTATGAAAATGGAAAGTCAGACCTATGATAATGGTGCCATATGCCTATTGAAAAGGTAGTTTTTCTATAATAACAACAGTAGCAGTCAAATAATGATGTTGACAGACCTACATAGGAAGCTAGGGTAGAGTTTGAGAAGGCGCTAGGTGAGGTTTTCAAAGAATAGTTAAGAGACAACAAAATCATAATGGTTAGCTCTCAAAATCAACACAACATTCACCATTCTCAAGGACAAAAAAGAGAAAATTAAATGTAAGCATGGGATAGTCATTCCAAAAGGATCACCACCATGATCAAGGATAATCATTCAACTATCAAAGATAACATGTCATGAGCAGTATTGAAAGCCAAATAGGAAGGAATGCAAAGGCTTGATATGATACAATGGTATGAATGAATAGGTATTCCAATGTTCAAGAGTGAAATGATAGAGTATAAATAAGGAATGAGATAGAGGAATACTGCAACACAAAGATAAAACAATGGTTTTGAGAAGGATAGTGTCATACAACATATAAAGAGGTTTGTTATATGACATACAACCTTAGGAAAAATGAAATGGGGATGAGCAGTCATAAGACAGTAAAAGGGGCATGAACATCCATCAAAGCATTATATAAAATTGAATTTGATCAAAGGTTGCATTTACAAGTGCCCCGGTAGACTGTTGGAGTATAGGACCACTAAGAGGGGGGGTGAATTAGTGGTCTAACATAAGTAGTAGGGCCGGTATAACATAAGTTATTGACTTGCTAAGCCTGTTGATCCAAGGAGTAGGATCGGTTGCTGATGAGTTTAAAACCCTCAAGACACAACTATAGTGACTTTCCACCAGTTACAGTAAGTCACCAACCAAATATAACAAAAATTAAACCTATTATAAACTTTGCATAATGAACCTCATTTAGGGTTTTATAAAAAACTTGCAAGCAATGAAAGAACCCAAAACAAATTCAAACAAGCTTAATGGTCTTGAAAAAATGTAATTGATTTGTAACATTTGGTTTTGACCATACACCTTTGATGCAAAATATTATGCTTTTGACATTAGTTTAGATCCTTGTAGAAGCATGAAGATCTCATCAACAAACACCAATCATGTCTTTATGCCAAAAACATGTCCATTGAATACCTTTGAGTCACAACATCAAAATGTATTAGCCATCAACAATAAAATGTGAATGATGAATGCGCAATGAGTACTTGTTCAATACCTCTGACTTTGTCATGAAACAACTGTCAAAATTTTGCAAAAACTATCAATACCTTTTGCACCAACACCATGTGAACAAGTAATGAATGAACAACAAGGACTTTGACATGAATATCAACAACCATTTTGGCTGTAGATCACCAAATGAATGAACAACCTCTTTGAAACCAATCCATGACAACACAATGATGCAACTCACTCTGCATGTAGTTGGCATCAAACACATTTTGCATTACCAACTCCATTTACCTTTGAAATCAATGACAAACAACATCAACATATACATGTATGAAAAATGTTGAAGTATACATAAGGCATGTGGTTTGTTTGATGGATTTCCACAAAGGGTTGTAGTCATGCCTCAGATTTGAAGACAGTTCAAGGAAATACCCAAATATGGTAGAATCTGAAAGTTAATGACCAATAATTTGTGAAGGTGTTAATCATGTCAAGAATACAATTTCTAACCTTCTAATAGACAAGGTATATAGTCACTGTTGATGGCAATTAAGGTCTCTTGGTAGTGAGAAGAGATGACTTATATGGCATTCCTAAAACCTTGAACAAGGGATGAGAATTTTTAAAAGTGTTCTATAGACCCAATCACAGTCAATAGATATGCTATGAAGGTTAGGGTAGCAACCTATACCTAACAAATGAAGAATGATCATAAATATAAGGATTTATCTATGTCATATGGAAGAGAAAGATAGGAAACATGCTCCATTATCATGTGCCAGTAGTTTGAAAAAATAATGATCAGTTAAGAGCATTTGGAAAGCATTTAGGAGTAGATTATGGAACATCCAAGGCAGTTTGGTAACAACTGGGACATCAATGAGCAATTTGAGATTTCTAAGGGAAATGTACAAGCATCTAGGGGAAATTCAACTTCTTCCACAAATCTAGAAGCCTCATCACCAACTAGAGTACATTTCAAGGAGCCGAAGGGACTAAGTCAAACAAGGAAGCTTTTTGGCATGCAAAGGAGGTTGGTCTAATTTTCAGCCTTCTAACTTAGTAAAAAATACTTTTTATATGCTCTCCTATGGTTGGGATTAGATATAGGAACCCCAAGCTAGAATTTTAACTTAGCTCTTTCATATTTTTTAGTTGCTACAAGTAGAAAACAACATTGTAACTCATACTTTTTTCAGTCACAACAATTGAGAACACTTTTGTAACACTTTTCAAGCAAGAAGAGACATATTTCAGACTTATGTATGAACATGTTAACACTTGAGATCTGTAAACACCAATTGTAAACCTCAATTGTGTCTAAGAGCTAGAAGATAATGCATGCATGAAATGAAACAAACTCACCTTGAACATAGACTCTTGGTATGGTTGTTGCCCTCAAAATTTGATTGCATAACCTTGATATTGCCTTGATCTTGATCTTGATATGATATAGTGTCAATCCTGATATGATAGATGAAGGTATGTTTGAGTTGTACATAGATAATGATATGTAATATTTAGAAATATGAATGACCTAGTTGGATGCAAAGAAGAAAGGAATGTGACACATTGATTAGATGCAAGCAAAGCATATAAATGGCTAATGAAATGTATTCAATATGGGAGAAAGGATATGAAAGGATGGATATGGAAATGAATGAAATGGAAAGGCTATGAAGTGATCATTTTTGAGTTGTAGATAGAAAATGATATACAAGATTTAGAAATATGAATGACCTAGGTGGATGCAAAGAAGAAAGGAATGCAATGCGTTGATTAGATGCAAGAAAAGCATACAAATGGCTTATGAAACGTATTCAATATGGGAGGAAAGGATATGAAAGGCTGGATATGGAAATGAATGGAATGGAAAGGCTATGAAGTGATCATTTGTTCCATCATAGAGTGGAATGAATCCCTCTTTGTTATTGGTTATTATTTTTATAATTATCATCGAATGAACTAACTCGATACACACACAAGAAAGACTCATGCCCCACTCCTCACTCTCCTTCATACACAACAAGGTGTAGAGATCCTCAAGCTTCCTTAGAATATGACAAGAAAATAAAAGATATAAAAAGATAATGATATTGATGAAGACAAGAGACAAGACTTAAGATAAAGCACAAGTTGTCATGCATGTCATCCCACTACAAAAGATCATACACACCTCCATGAATATATACATTCTAATCAATTATGATCTTCAATCGAATCTTTGGATGTTTGATAAATGTACAAACACAAATAATTTGTATGATAGTGAAACGGCTTGCTGCAATGAGCACTTTCTGTTCTATAAACTATAACAATATATTAAAGTTCACCTTCATATTTTATAACAACCCTTAGTTTGAGCAAACATTCCATTTCAATATCTTCATATGTTTAGAAAATAAAAAGAATAAAATAGTTGCAGGTTGGAAAACACAGTGGATTGTGACTCACTTCTCAATTCCTATTTTGTAGACTATAACAAAACAATGTATCGAAGTTCACCTTCATATTTTATAACAATCTTTGGTTTGAGTAAACATTGCATTTGAATATATCAATACGTTTGGAACAAAAAATGCACATAATAGTTGTAGGTTGGAAAACATAGTGGGTTCTGACACACTTCTCAATTCTTCTTGAATGCTCAAGGGTGTAGAGTTCAGGGTAGAGTTGTAGTGTGGGGGATACACAAAAGTAACCAAATGGGGGGGAGGGTTGACTAACTAATTGTTTTGTTGCATGTAGAGGGTTATGCAAGAGTATGTGGGTTGTAGGTTGTATAGCACCTAGTTTTTTCCAACATCCAATTATACGTAGATAGTATGGTTGTAATGAAACTCTTGTTTTCTTTAGACATTGAGAATTTAATGAAAGGCACCCACAAAATTTATAACAACTCTTGGGTGGACTAAATTTTGGGTTTCAATTTCATCATATGATGGTAAAAAAAATGCATTACAGGTTGGAAAACTCAGTGTGGGATGTTAGTAGATGCTTTTATGAAACTTGCACATATTCCAAACATCTCCTCATTTATTCAATACAATGGAAATTGATAGATTTCTCTCTTCTCATAGTACAAGGGCCATGGTAGAAAATCCCAACCACCACTCTCTTATTCTTATGTAAAGCATTACCTTTCATATGTTAACTCCAACATTTTGCAAATATTAATATTTAAAATGAAACTATAATCTTGCATTTCCTTTTGAAGGACAACAAGTTGAGGAACAAGTGTATTGCGATGTTCATCTTTTGTTAACGCTTTGAGCTTGCACATGTAGCCTTTTTTCCACTCTAGCAACCAATTCAATCAATGTATGATTCTCATTTTTGTGATGTCTATTTTCAAAAAGAGAAAGATCATAGGACTTTAGGTCTAGGAGAGATTTCAAATGTGAAAGCCTCTTTTCCAATGGCAACCATGTTGCAATTTCTGCTTCAATTCTTGGTAGCATGTTTTGATGAATAACTCGCTAAGACTCTGCCTGAGAAAATGCATGAAGGTGCCTTAAAAATTCACCTCCTCATCGGTGACTTCCACCACTAAGAAGACCACTTGGCTGAAAACGTCCCCTTTGTAGCATCTGAATTGTTGCAAACTCATGCACTATGAAATAAAAATCGCATAGTTGCTTCAATTTCTTCTTCATATGCAACAAGAGATGGTGACAGCCTTGCGTTTCCATTTCTCACCGATTTGGTTGGTGATTATTGAGTTGTTGAGGAAATGGTATGGGCTTGGATTTTGTTTAAAGGGATAATTGTTACTCCTGTATGTCGATGTCCTATTTGAAGTGGGAGCTTTCATGTCTATTTTTTATTCCACTACCGCATTACACAAATTCCCTCCTCCACCAACCTCCAATGTAGCTATTGTCATGACATCTTAAACTTTTATAAGTTGTGAATCATCACCTTTAACTTTTGACCTATCAAAATGCTTTGCAGGACCATTATAGGTAAATTGAACATTTCCTAATTGATCCTCAAGGAGCCTAATATCATCCTTCAACTTGGGAACTACGTCAGATTCTTGGAAACACTCATCTTCTAATATCTCCATGCACCCTTCTTCGTGGGAAACACCTTCCATTGTCTTTATTTTATCAAATTCTAGTCTTTTAGATTGAAACTCTCTCTAAACAGTGTTAATCTCCTCTTCTTTTGACCATGACAACTTCTTCTTGTGTTTTAATTCCTTTTCTAATTGGTTAAATTTAGTCTTAAGTTGTTTTTCTCCACTTTCAACACTTCCAACTATTGCTTTTCCATCTACAAATTGATCATCGATATGTTTTTCCTCGTCACCTTTGCTCTTACCTCTTAGCACCCCCTGCTATTCCTTTGCATGATCTTCTTACTTCTTTTTCATATATTTTGCTTCAAGCTTTAGATAAGTTGCTCCCTCATCAACCCTTAGGACAACAACATCCCTTTCTTGGATAGAGTTTGAAATTTCTTTAATACTTTTATGTGCCTTTGCAGTTGTTTTTAGTTGATTTTTTTTAGTGTCTTTATCATTAGAGTATGCATATGTTTCTTTTGGCAAGCTTGTTACTGAACTTGTCTAACTTTTCAAATAAGAATTCCATGCCTCCACCCAATTGATTCTCTTTTCTGCACTTAGATCTAGTTTTGCATTTTCCTTATCATCCATTTCCAATTGTATTTGTTCCATGGAATTGCTAACTTCAAGAATGCTTGGCTTCATTTGTTCAACTCCACTTATAGCATCATCTCTCTCTTTTTTTGCTTGAACAAATTCACATGGAATACAAAACCTTTCGAGTTAATCCACTTCTGCATTTCCATTTGTCCCTTGCACATATTGCACATGCTCCTTCCTCAACTTCTCATGAGAAAGAACAACCTCTTCATCAATACATTATCTATTTCATTCACTTTGGTCTACCTTCCCAAGTGTTTTTAGAGCAGATTCCTTTTCATTACATAATTTCTAGTACTTCCTCTTATTTTTTATTACTAGCATCTCATAGAATTCTCATAACAAATATTTTTGGGATTTTTTCTGATTTTTTGTAGGCAAAGGGAAAGAGTTTTGAATCTATTGAACTTTTATGTACCTTTGCAATTGCTTTTTGTCCAACTTTGAGAGTGTATTTATGATTACATAATTCATACGTTTCTTTCAAAAAGTTATTTGCAACAAGTGTATTTATGATTACATAATTCATATGTTCCATATAAGACTTTCATGTCTCCACCCAACTGATTCTCTTTTTTTGCACTTAGATCTGGTTTTACAATAGTCAATGGGTTATAGTTTTTATAACACCCAATGTTTTCCAATCTGTATTTTTAGAAAACAGTATTCATGTAACTAAGACCTTTTGTTTTCATAAATGTATTGTGATATTTATTTATTTTCTCAAGTAGTGGATGAAGCAGTAGTTGCAAGTAAAATTTGTTTTTTCTACATGCCCGTAGTGTTATCTGTTATTGATGCTTTTTTAATTTTTTGACAGTACAAGTGAAGATGTTGAACTCAAGATTTCGCATCTGCCAACTTCTCAGTGACTCTTAGTAAAACAATGGTAGTTTGTTCATGATAGACTGGTTGCATTATACTTTTGAATTCAATTGTGAGACTATGGAGAACATGGTTCACAAGATCAGCATATTTTTGATGCTCATGGAACATGCACTCCCCTATTCAAAGGTTGGCATAGCATGTGGCTTCCTCTCTAACTCCATGGACCTGCTCACAAGATGAACTATGCTCCACATTCTGTGTGTGAAGTATGTGTGGAATTCGATGGTAAATACAACACAGCTGGATGAAGCATTGGAAAAATATGATGTTGATGAGGGTGTATACCCCATCGGTAGAATATTTACATGTTCCTCAATTCAATCATCATCAGATATGAGGTGTGTAAGAGAAAATTTTAGTAGCAGCCTACATCATGATGGTCTTGGATTTTTCGACCAAGCAATGCAATTGCATGGTCATGTAGTGGAGCCACATGGCGAAGAAGATATATGGGAGATATTTCATGCCCTTTGCACACTAATAGACCACCCCATGCCAATGCCAATAAGAGATCAAAATGTTATTCATAATCTTGGCTTAGGATGCCACTGTTGTTCAAATCAGGCCAGAAATGAAAATAAAGAATTCGATTAGGATCCACAAAGACTAATGTTAAATGAAAGATAATAGCTTCGAATTTTATTTTCTATTACTATTTTGAAACACTATTGTTCAATGAAAGATAATAGCTTTGAAATGTATTTTGTATTAATATTTTTTACTTGCAATTACTGATTCATCCACTACTTGAGAAAATAAATAAATATTACAGTGTATTTATGAAAATAAAAGGTCTTAGTTACATGAATATTGTTTTCTAAAACTACATATTGGAAAACACCGGGTGATAAAAATTGCAACCCACTGACTGTTGTAAAACCAGATCTAAGTGCAAAAAAAGAGAATCAGTTGGGTTGGAGACATGAAAGTGTTACTTGAAACATATGAATTATGTAATCATAAATATACTCTCGAAGTTGGGCAAAAAGTAGTTGCAAAGGTATATAAAATTTCAATAAATTTAAAACTCTATCCCTTTGCTTGCAACAAATCAGACAAAATCCCAAAAATATTTGTTATGAGAATTCTAAGAGATGCTAGTAATAAAAAATAAGACGTACTAGAAAGTATGTAATGAAAAAGGAATCTGCTCTAAAAACACTTGGGAAGAAGAAGAAAAAAGTGAATGAGATAGATAATGTATTGACTGAAGAGGTTGTTCCTACTCATGAGAAGTTAAGGAAGGAGCATGTGCAGTATGTGAAAGGGGAAAATGGAAATGCAAAAGTGGATTAACTCGAAAGGTTTTGTATTGCATATGAATTTGTGCAAGAAAATAAAGAGAGATGTTGTTATAAGTGGTGTTGAACAAATGAATCCAAGCATTCTTGGAGTTAGCAATTCCATGAAACAAATACAATTAGAAATGGATGATAAGGAAAAGGAAAAACCAAATCTAAGTGTAGAAAAAGAGAATCAGTTGGGTGGAGGCATGAAAGTCTTCTTTGAAAAAGGCAGACAAGTTCTGTAACGAGCTTTCCAAAAGAAAACATTTGCATACTCTAATAATAAAGACACTACAAAAACTCACATAAAAGAATCTATAAAGGCACATAAAAGTATTAAAGAAATTCCAAACTCTATCCAAGAAAGGGATATTTCTATCCTAAGGGCTGATGAGGGAGCAACTTATCTAAATCTTGAAGAAAAAGATATGAAAAAGAAGTTAGAAGATCATGAAAAGGAATAGGAGGGGTTGTTAAGAGGTAAGAGCAGTGGTGACGAGGAGAAACATATCGATGATCAATTTGTAGATGGAAAAGCAATAGTTAGAAGTGTTGAAAGTGGAGAAAAATATCTGAAGACTAAAATTAACCAATTAGAAAAGGAATTAAAACACAAGAAGAAGTTGTCATGGTCAAAGGAAGAAGAGCTTAACATTGTTCGGAGAGAGCTGCAATCTATAAGACATGAATTTGAGAAAACAAAGACAGTAGTGGAAGGTGTTGCCCACGAAGAAGGGTGCATGGAGACATTAGAAAATGAGTGTTTCCAAGAATCTGACGTAGTTTCAAAGTTGAAGGATGATATTAGGCTCCTCAAGGCTCAATTTGGAAATATTCAATTTACCTATAATGGTCTTGCAAAGCATTTTGATAGGTCAAAATTCAAAGGTGTTGTTGCACAGTTGACTTATAAAAGTTAAAGATGCCACAACAATAGTGCATTGGAGGTTGGTGGAGGAGGGAATTTGTGTAATGTGGTAGTGGATATAGAACAAACATGAAAGCTCCCACTTCAAATAGGACATCTACATAGAGGAGTAATGATTATCCCTTTAAACAAAATCCAAGCCAATACCATTTCCTCAACAATTCAACAATCACCAGCCAAATTGGTGAGCAATGGAAACACAAGGCTTCCACTATCTCTTGCTGCATATGAACATGAAATTGAAGTGGCTATGCAATTTGTATATCGTAGTGCATGAGTTTGTAACAATTCAGATGCTGCAAAGGGGACATTTTTCAGCCAAGTGGTCTTCTTAGTGGTGGAAGTCACAGGCGAGGAGGTGAATTGTTAAGGTACCTTCATGCATTGTCTCAGGTAGAGTCTTAGCTTGTTATTTGTCAAAACATGCTACCAAGAATTGAAGCATAAATTGCAACATGGTTGCCATTGGTAAAGAGGCTTTCACATTTGAAATCTCGCCTACACCCAAAGTCCTATGATCTTTCTCTTTTTGAAAATAGACATCACAAAAATGAGCACCATACATTGATTGAATTGGTTGCTAGAGTGGAAAAAAGGCTACAAATGTGCAAGCTTGAAGCATTAACAAAAGATGAACATCACAATACATGTGTTCCTCAACTTGTTGCCCATCAAAAGACAATGCAAGATTACAGTTTCATTTTAAATATTAATATTTATAAAATGTTGGAATTAACATATGAAAGGTAATGTTTTACATAAGAATAAGAGAGCGGTAGCTGCGATTTTCTACCATGGCCCTTGTACTGGGAGAAGGGAGAAATCTGTCAACTTCCATCGTATTGAATAAATGAGGAGATGTTTGGAATCTATGCAGGTTTCATAAAAGCATCTACTGACATCCCACACTATGTTTTCCAACCTGTAATTATTCAGTACATTTTTTTACCTTCATATGTTTGCAACTCCACCCCGAACTATACACCCTTGAGCATTCAACAAGAATTGAGAAGTGAGTCGCAACCTACAGTGTTTTCCAACTTGCAACTATTATGTGCATTTTATGTTTCAAACGTATGGAGATATTCAAATGCAATGTTTAGTCAAACTAAGGGTTGTTATAAAGTATGGAGGTAAACTTCAGTACATTTTTTGTTACACTCTACATAATGGAAAGAGCTCATTGAACAAGAATTGAGAAGTGAGTCACAACCCTGTGTGTTTTCCATCCTACAACTATTTTGTGCATTTTTTGTTCCAAACGTATGATGATATTGAAATGGAATGTTTGCTGAAACTAAGGGTTGTTATAAAATATGAAGGTGAAATTCAATACATTGTTTTGTTACACTCTGCATAACAGAAAGTGCTCATTCAACAGGAATTGAGAAGTGTTTTCCAACCTACGACTATTTTATTCTTTTTCTCTTGCAAACATATGAAGATATTCAAATGCAATGTTTCCTCAAACTAAGGGTTGTTATAAAATATGAAGGTGAACTTCAATACATTTTTTTCTTACACTCTGCATAACAAAAAGTGCTCATTGAACAAGAATTGAGAAGTGAGTCACAACCCTGTGTGTTTTCCATACTAAAACTATTTTGTGCATTTTATGTTCCAAACGTATGACGATATTGAAATGGAATATTTGTTGAAAGTAAGGGTTGTTATATAATATGAGGGTGAACTTCAATACATTATTTTTTTACACTAGATGCATAACAGAAAGTGCTCATTGAATGAGAATTGAGAAGTGAGTCACAACCCGGTGTGTTTTCCATCCTGCAACTATTTTGTGCATTTTTTGTTCCAAACGTATGACGATATTGAAATGGAATGTTTGTTGAAAGTAAGGGTTGTTATAAAATATGAAGTTGAACTTCAATACATATTTTTATTACACTCTGCATAACAAAAAGTGCTCATTGAACAAGAATTGAGAAGTGAGTCACAACCCTGTGTGTTTTCCATCCTACAACTATTTTGTGCATTTTTTGTTCCAAACGTATGACGATATTGAAATGGAATATTTTCTGAAAGTAAGGGTTGTTATAAAATATGAAGGTGAACTTCAATACATTGTTTTGTTACACTTTGCATAACAAAAAGTGCTCATTGAACAAGAATTGAGAAGTGAGTCACAACCCTGTGTGTTTTCCATCGTGCAACTATTTTGTGCATTTTTTGTTCCAAATGTATAACGATATTGAAATGGAATGTTTGCTGAAACTAAGGGTTGTTATAAAATATGAAGTTGAACTTCAATACATTTTTTTGTTACAATACAAAACATAAAGTTCTCATTGCATGTGGTTACATTTGTGAGTTGATATAAATAATAAGATTTGAGGTGGCATTGTTGATATTATTTATAATGAAATTTTACATGGCAACAAAAAGTGTCATATGAAATCTGCAAGAACATAGTCTTATATTTTTTTAATTAAGAGGGGTAAACGCTTTTGACCCAGAGCTATGAATCGGTGAGGTCACAATGGGGGACCTCATCCCCAATATAAATTGTCAAAAAATACACCCCAAAGGGATTCAAACCTTGATGGAAAGATTAACAATATAACCTAACAATCACACCATGCCACTATTGGAAAAAGGTCATAGTCTTTGGATATCGTAGTCTTCAAATATACCAAAATAATGTAATTCCACACCATAATTGTTCAATAATTACATGATCAAAGGTTGAATGTAAAATGACTATTCTCAACCCGTCTCATCATCTCCTACACTACCTTTTATGTGCAATTGAGGAGACGCTCAAATAAAATCTTATAGGCTTGTTTGGGTCCTTGGCACTGATGGTGGGGTGATTCCACTTGCACATATCATCTTTGTTGTATGTGTAACATGAGGGTTCTGAGAATCCTCTGCTTCAACCATTGCACTTTCAACACCTTTAGTCTATAACAAAACCATCAATATAAATGACTACGTTCAATAATTAACGTATGGATATAAGGAAAAGGTAACATCATAAATAAGTGCAGAGAAAGAGAATCAGTTGGGGGGAGAGATGAAAATCTTATCTAAAAATACAAACAACTTTCGTAACAAATATATATATATGGAATGAAATCATTTATAGGTACATGTGGAGAACAAATGCAATTGGAAATAGATGAGAAGGAAAAGGAAAAATCAAATGGATCAAGAAACATCGCCAATAAGGTCAAGGCCCGATTTTATCGTTTATTTTCCAGAAATTGAAGGAAAATGAGAAATTGAGTAGGCTAGTGTCAAGAATTGATAAAATCGGGCCTTGACCTTATTGGCTAGCTTGCTCACACTTGCCACTTCCTTATTCATCCTTTCCTTGTAATGTCAAGAATGTTAACATCACATCCAATTCATTCAAAATATGAAAATACACATTCAAAAGAAGATTTCAAAATTACCCTTTCTTCCACTTTCTTCCTCTGAAGGAACCAGGGACAGTGTGTTTTCCAACACTGCAAATAATGTGAACATTTTTTTGTTGCAATTAGATGAAGATAGTGAAATGTCTTTTTTACTATGCCAAAGAGTTGTTCCAAAATTTGAATGTGTAGTCTATTTCATTCTTGGTGTGTAGGAAAGAAAAATACATCATAAGGAAATAATTGACAGGGGACAGTGTGTTTTCCAACACAACAAATAATGTGAGAATTTTTTTTGTTGCAATCAGATGAAGATAGTGAAATTCTATTTTTACCCTACCAAGGAGTTATTCCAAAATTTTGAAGGTGGACTTCATTACATTCTTGGTGTGTAGGAAACAAAAAAATTTCACAAGGAGATAACAGATAGGGGACAGTGTGTTTTCCAACACTGCAAATAATGTGACATAAACAACCAAGCTACCGTAAACAATAAGACTTCAGGTGGCATCACCTACATGTATATTTGATATTAAAATACATTGAATGCACAACCTATATACACATAGCCAACCAATGCAATAATTGAGTTATTATATTTACCTTTTTTTTCTCCACATCACCTCGTGCTTCATTCACACCCTCCTCATCCATAAGGTGGCCCTCTGTAGCCTCTTCCTCTTTATCGTCAACTGTGACATTAGCGTGATCGTCTCCCCGATTCTCAACCTGAATCGAAGGAACAATATACTGTCAAAATTAACATTTCATAACAGAAATGAAATTTTCTAAATGAAATCACAAAGACACTCTAAAAGTTGAACAAAAAGTGACTGCAACGACACATAAAAGTATTCAATATATTGAAAACTCTATCCAAGAAATGTCTCCAATAAGGTCAAGGACCGATTTTTCTGCTTCCTTGCTAGAAATTGAGAAATTGGAATACCGTTGTCCTATTACATCAATGTAGCAGGATAACGAGATTCCTATTTCTCAAAATTTCTGCCCAGGAAAACAATCTCCTCCCCAGGCACCCTTTCTTCTCTGCTACCTTGTTGAGGCACATTTTTTTGTCCCAAATGGACACTAACTTGCTCATGCCTACCACTTCCTTGTCCATCCTTTCCCTGTAATGGAAGGAATGTAAATTTCACATCAAATTAAAATACTTGCACCCAATTCATTCAAAATATCAAAATACACGTTAAAAAGAAGATTTCAAAATTACCCTTTCTTCCACTTTCTTCCACTTTCCCTTTTAAAGTATGCATCTGTGGTTGGCTATAATATGTAAAAAATTTGCAAGTGTTACGTATAGTTAAATTTCCAAAATTTAATGCACCGATTGATGTAAGCAGGCATATATTTTTCAATCATAAGAAACAAAATTTTAAGGTGGACTTCCTTAAATTCTTGGTGTGTAGGAAACAAAAACTTTTCACAAGAAAATAATTGACAGGGGATAATGTGTTTTCCAACACTGCAAATAATGTGAGCATTTGTATTTGTAATCAGATGAAGAAAGTGAAATGTCATTTTTACTGTTACAAATAGAATTTAATACCATTATTCATTTGAAAGTATCCATGATGAGAAACATAGTTTCCCACATATATACATACAAAACATTTATTGCTATACTCTATTGAATACCACTGACGGCTATATTAAAAATTGTCAAGCTCAAATGATTTAAATTTCAACCTTTTTCTTTCATTTATAAGCAAGCTACCATAAAAATAAGACTTCAAGTGGCATTGCCTATTGATATACTTCATATTAATATAAATAGAATGCACATAATAAACACACAACCAAACGATGCATTTGTGGTTGGTTGTAATATGAAAAAAGTTGCAAGTGTTATAGATAGTTAAAGTTCCAAATCTTTTTGCATCATCTGTTTTAAGCAAGCATATATTTTTTCAATCATAAGTGGAATTTCAAACACAATTTTTAGTCTACCTAACACTTGTGATAAATTTTGAAGGTGCCTTTCATTACATTCTTTTTGTTTAAATAAAATAAAATTTTGAATACATTCATACTATCAATATAATTGCCGGTGGGGGATACATAAAAGTATCCAAAATCAACCGAGGAATTGGGTTCTTATTGTGTAAGTAACCAAAACATTTTCATTACATTCATATTGTCTATGTGTAATTGCAAGTTCAAAAACACCAAGTGTTATGAAACCTGCAACCCAAATACCATTTTCAAACCCAAGTTACAAGTAACAACCCAATTGGTTACTCACCCCTCAGGTGAATTTGGATAGTCTTATATATCCCCGACTTACAACTCCACCTCGTGCTCTCAAACCTTCATCTTTCAACATGCAGAATGAAAGAACTCACAACACAGAGTGTTTTCCAATAACAATACTGGTTTCAATTTAAAACGCATGTCTTAGTCATGTCAGCCTTCCCACCTACGGTGCACAGATAGCTTCTCGCAGAGGGAAAAAATGTCAACATAATTCGAAGTGACGAGAAAAATGAGGGATTTCATTTGGCTTCGATGTGTAGAGGGTTTTACAACATTGTGTGGGTTGGAGGTTTCATAAATCATGCACTCACCTCCCACTGTGTTTTTCCAACTTGCAATTATACAGACTATTAATTTTTGTTGGAAAATATTGGGTGCTTATAAAATGGCGCCTTTAATTACATTCCTATTGTCTAATTAACAAAATATTTTGAACACATTCATACTATTTTGTAAAATTCTAGGTTGCAAAGCATTGGTTTTACGAAATCTGCAATCCACATAATGTTTTAAAACCCTTTACAAGTAACAACCCAATTGGTTACTCACCCCTCACCTCAATTTGGTATGTTTTGTGATTGCCTTGAGAACCTTTTTTGAATTAGATAGTAAGAATGTAATGAAATTAGAAAATATTGGGTGTTAAGAAATCTGCAGCCCACAGAGTGTTGTAAAACCCTCTAGACATAACAACCCAATTGGTTAGTCAAGAAAAATGAGTTGACAATGCCGTTATCTCCTTGCTTCCCTTGTCATGATGTTTCCTCTCATTTGTTGGTTTCATCACTTTTATCATCCATCTTGGAAGGCCCCACACTACTTTGTCCCCTCTATGGACACAACTACTCTCCAACAAAACACACCGCTGGAGATAAAGCACCACTGCGTCATCCCATCATGTTATGTATGTTGTTATGTATATTTTTATGCATTTTTGTATGTATATAGGTGTGTTTTGTCGGGAGATCAGCTACGTCCATAGAGGATTTTACATTGTGTGGGTTGAAGGTTTCATAAATCATGCACTCACATCCCTTTGTGTTTTCCAACCTACAATCATACAGAGTGTTAATGGTTGTTGGAAAACACTGGGTGTTTAAAAAATGGTGCCTTTCATTGCATTCCTAAAGTCTAAATAATAAAATATTTTCAAGACATTCATACTATTGTGTAAAATTTCAGGTTGCAATATGTTGGTTTTTCAAAATCTACAACCCACACAATGTTTTAAAACCCTAAGTTAGAAGTGACAACCCAATCAGTTAAAAACCCCTCACCTCAATTTCATTGGTTTTTCGTCTCCCCCACCTACAACTCTGCCCCCTGCTCTCTAACCTTTCGCTTTCAACCTGCAGAATGAGAAAACTCACAACACGGAGTATTTTCCAATAATAGTACTTGTTACAATTTAAAATGCATGTCTTAATAACATCAACTCCCCTTCCCTCCCATGGTGAACAGATAACTACTTGCGCAAGGTGAAGCACACTGGCATCATTCAAAGCAGTGGAAAAATGAACATGACGACACTATTAGGGGATAAGCTAAAGTGTAGACAAAACACACCTATGTATGTAACATTATATCATAACCCCCATCCCACGCGCTAGACAAAACACACCAACAAAAAGACTTGACGGAGCATGCTAACAGATGGTTAGATGTGTGTTGTCACATGTCTCGTCATCGGAAAAGGACCACATCGACAACTATTTCAAAATCAAAAAATCAATATACAAAAATCCCAAAACATTTCCATTTTTGACATTTGCATTTTGGAGGTTGTTGCAGAGTGCGGAAGGGAGTTGTAGGCATTTGAAGGTCAAATGAGAGCGGAGACTCTCCCTACCAAAATGCATTCGACAAGTGCAGATAGCTAGTTAGCAAATACGTATATATGCCAAAAATATATGCCATTTTTCCATTTTACCCAGGAACTGTGAAGAATTGAATGGCTATTCATTGTGAAAATGGGTTTTCATTGACGAGAAAATAAAGGGTTTTCCTCGTATAAAGGACTGTTTTCATTTGAAATATAGAGTTGTTTATGTGTTTTTTGTAATGGGATAATTAAAAGGATGCAATATCATCGTTCACTACTGTTTTGAGCATTTCCTATGTAACACTCACACTTCAAGGAGGAAACATCCTTCATGTAAAATTTTGGGATATAATAGGCACACAATAATGCAACATTTTTATTTTTTAAATTAAATTAGAAATTGTTCGCATTCACCACAGTAAGCATCTCATCTATAAATAAATCATAACTTCTAAATGCAAAATACATTTTGGAAATTTAACTGACCATTAAACTTGCAATTCAAGATATGACAACTAGAATCACCTGTATTTAGTGCAGAAGCTTCATGTCTCCTAAAGCGTCCTTCTCAATCCACATACCCTTGTTTTATTTAAATTTGTTTCCTCAAATATATCAACCACCTAGAAGGAAGACAAGTGTTAGCAATAGATTAAATTGGAACATTAAAGACATTTGGTGCTACAAAGAATTCTTTTTATTCCAAATTTCACCATATAGGATTATATGTTGTGGTGACTGCAAAATTCCAGCTTGTACAGATAATAAACAAACATATTAAACTGTACATAACACTAGTAATATATATCAGCAATTATATCTATCATTTTTCCATTCTGCAGGAACTATGAAGCACTGAACATTCATTCGAATACATAAAAAACTCATCTCTCCTGACATATGAAAGATGCCATAACTTGCAATAATAAATAAGGGCATAGAAGAAAAACAAGAAGGATACCACATAACACTATCAAACTTCTGTTTATATCCTATGTCTCTCAATAAACACCTAAATGATGTATCGGTATCATAACCATTGTTCAATGATATTGTAAAGTGAACCATTAATTCGAGCTAGTAGAAAAATATTTGAGAGTCAAAGGAAAAATCCAATTAACCTGTAAATTATTCAAGATCTTGTCCCAAACTCCTCTAGAAAAGTTGCAATGAAAGAACAAATGATCTATAATTTCTGTATGAACACAACATAGATTGTACTTGTGCGGTGTAAAGTAGTGGAGTAAATAGTAAAACTAAACACACGTCAATGAAATGTATTATATAAAAGGAATTGAAATAAAAAACTAAACTACTATGACTATCCTCTCAAATCGTCTCATTGTCCTCTATTCTCAGTGATCTCTCAATCCATGCTCTTAGATTTGTATATTGCACATGAATCTACAAGATGACAACCTAAGAAATGAGATGCTATATGAAATGCAAAGCTAAATGCCTAAATCTACTTATTTTTTATATTTTTGATTGCAATGCTAAATGATATGATGGAATGCTGCTATATTCAAAATGATGCTAAAATGATTGTTGTGATTGAAGATGCAATTCTAAATAGAGTGATGTATGGAAATGCAACAATTAAGATGCTAAAACTAAAATTGCCATGATAACACTAATATGAACTAGAAATACCAAATGCTATCTAAAATGCTCTCAACTGCTAATAAGATTTCTGCAGCATAAGTTAATGATAAAATACTTGTTGAAAAGTTGTAGAATTGCCTTCTATTTATAGATTTTTCCAAGCTTGGGATGACGTGGCAGAGATGAAGGGTCAAGATTGTGATCCTGGGATATCAACGGTGGAGCACAAAGAGGTTGGAGGAATTCATGGAGGCTGCTCCATTTGGAAGAGAAAATCTTCCAAGTGTCAAAGAGCATCAATTGAAGGAAGGAGCCACATGTCTCCCAGGAGGTTAGGAGGTTTGAAGAATATTTCTAATTTAGAAATTAGAAATAAAAGAAATCATGTGACATGTGATGATGTGGAGGGTGAGTTGGAGGAAGTGAGAGAAATATGGAGACATGTGCCAAATTTGAATTAAAAATTCAAATTTAATGAGGGGGATTAACTAAATGAAAAAATATTTAATTCGTGCATTTAATTAATTTAAGAGGGAAAACGATTTTTGAAATAGAAGAAATTAAGGGATGAACTATATAAATAAATTTATCAATTTATTTATATGAGTAGAAGAATTAGGATTGATTAATTAAATATCAAGTATTTAATTAATTGTGCTCCAGACCATTTTTATGTGTATACATTTTGCCCCTCTTTGAAGTGGTGTGTTTACACATTGCTTCAAAGAAAAAAAATTCAAACCATGATGATAAAAAATTTGACATGCCCCAAACGCTGATTTTTTCAGTAATGATGAATGGATGCCCCCTCAGGAGATAAATCGAGGATTTTTGAATTTATGATGATTTTTTATTTTTTTGGAAATTTTGATGATTAAATGATTTTTCAATGATTTTTTGATGATTTTTTGAATTTTATGATGGTAACCTGATTTATCTCCCAAAAAATGAGAATAGTCCTATCACATTGTTGATTAGTTGATTAAAGGCCCCTTTTGAAAAATTAAATAAATGCCACCAAATTACCCCTTTAATTACCCCTTAAAAGGTTAAAATGGGTAAAAAGAAGCTCATTTGCAACTTTGCATTGTGAAAATTTGAGAGACCAAGGAGAGTTAGGATGGATAGAATTTCGCGCCACACCCACAAATTTGAGCAAGTCTACTGCCACTAGCGTCCAGCCACATACGGACCTCCAGTATGTACCCCGAGACACCCTACTTGCTGATTTTGAATTTGAATTTTCTCATTTTTTTCCATTTTAAAAATTTAGATCTAGACACGTTTTAGTGCATAGGGCTAGAATTTAAGCGCATAGGGTACCCAATATAGCGTATAGGGAAACTGAAAAAATGCATAGGGTTAGCTTGTAAGCCTCAGGATAGGTTAGCGCATTGAGTCACCGCTTTAGTGCAATAGGTTGTTGAATTAGCGCATAGGAGGTCTAGCACATAAAGAGGATAAGGTAGCACATAGGATAAGTCTTTTAGCACATGTGGGAAATAGCGCATCAAGACCCTGTTTCGGTGCATGGTGTCTTTTTTCCAGCACATCCAAGAATTGGCGCATAGAAAGACTGTAATGGCGCATATGGTAAATTTTCTAGCACATTTGGTAAATTAGTGCTTAAAAGGTCTATTTTAGCACATTTGAGCAAAGATAATGGTTTTTGAATGTTCCCTCCTAGTTTTTTGATGGTTGATGATTATGTCAGTCGATGATATGATGATGTTGATTGATAGATTGATGATTGTCCTAATGATAGGCGAGGATCGATAATAGGATAGATAATGATGATTGATTGACCTCATGATAAATGAGAGTCAGAGATAGGTTGATTGATGATGATCGATCTCATGACAAATGAGAGTGCTCCTCGAGATTTGATCAAAATCTCACATGAGCTAATGTGATTGATTAATATGTTGATTGATAGGTTGATTTGATTGATAGACTGACTTGATATATTGATTTGATTGGTAGGAGGGTGGCTTAGGAGTGCTACAAGTTCGAGAGCGCTTTCCTAGGACATGGGACATGATCCCACAATTGACCCCAATGGATCTAGCTATCATTGACCAGTGTGGATTGACCTCACTTATTGATATGCCCTAGTATTGGATTAATAGGGGGCTTTTGATGGCACTTGCAGAGCGGTGGCATAGCGACCACAACACCTTCCAATTGGCGACCAGTGAGATCACAGTGACCCCGGAGGATGTTTACCAGATTTTGCGGATAGCAGTCATGGGGACCTGGTGATCTATGACCATGAGGAGCAAGGAGGACTGATTCTATCTGAAAGATCTTTCATGATGATCAACTTGGTGGATATGATATTTCCTAGCGGGAGTTGATTGCTACCCATCAGCCATTGCCATGTGTCCTAGCATGGTTTATTGGTGGCTTTCTTTGCCCCGACCATAGATCGAAGGGCTTCTCAGTTGGCTAGGGTTGGGTATTTGAGGGAATGATTGCACATGGGACCAGATATGCCTAGGGTTTGTGCATGCTCGCACACTTGTATCGTGATCTACATCAGGTTGTGTATCTCGGTGCCAACAGTCTCGCAGTAGGGTGCACTTTGTTACAACTCTGGGCCTAGGAGCATATAGCGATCACATGGCCAGTGGCAGGGAGGGCTTGACTAGCAGGGAGACCCTATGTTTTTGGATATAAAATGCCACTTGTCCAACATAAGTTGGGCAAGTTAGAGTATTGGCAAAGAGTCCTGGATGACATGGACTCAGTGATATGGCTATCTTACCTGGACTGTGAGGTATGGGCAGAGGATGATGTAGAGATGCCATTTGTATGTAGTACGAGATACTTGATCGGGCGGAATCCATATATTATTGAGAGATTTCTTATGGGACGAGTACACAGGAAGTATGGTAGGGTATAGGGTATGCCGCAAGGAGTGGCACACTATGCCCATCAGAGACAGGATATTTTGGAGTGAGGGTCTGCATTGGATTACGATGTCACTTGTGCTGAGTATTACAGTTTACAACTAGTGTTATGAAAGTATCATCCGAAGATCATTGATGCACATATGATAGTTGATTATGCAAAGTACTTTCATATGCATCATTTCCTATGGATCTCAAGTTTGGATGAGCTAGCACCTATTTTGAAGGTTGGGAGGAGGGCAAGGCAGGTGGTACAGAGGAGGAGGAGGGGGATGATGGTGGTGATGATGGTGGTGATGATGGGGGAGCTGGAGGGGGTGGGAGAGAGGTGCTAGATTTTGGGACAGTACCTAGGAGGAGGAGTTTAGCACCTAGTGAATAGCAGTCACTCGTACTTCACATGCCCTCACAACGATAACAGACGTAGATTATCGGGTTGCAGGTATAGGTCCAGACACTGCAGGGGTAGGTTCAGGCACTACAAAAACAACTAGCACAGGCCCATGGATAGGTACAAACCTTGCAAGGATAGCTAGCCCAGGCACCAACACTGATCCAGGTGCAGGCACAAGCACAGGTTGCCACCTTGACAGTGGAGAGGGATGCAGCCAAACGATAGGGGGAGCAAGCAGTGGTTGTAGCCGATAGGCTCCAGACAGTGGCCAAGGGAGCCGATATAGGGGATTTAGTCAGAGAGCTTCATGAGTCTGCCAAGGAGGTAGAGTATTATAGGGGAAGATATTATGAGGCAGTGCCCACTGAGAGGAGAGTGAGTTATGCTCGGTCGAGATTTGGTCAGACTCAGTCGAGGACCACCAGTAGGGGTGTCACACAACCATTTTCGAGGGGCCTACCTGGTAGAGTTCCACCAGGCAGAGTTCTAGGGGCAGGGCCATTAGGGGCGGGAGGTGTTGGAGGGTTAGAGAGGCCTGCAACATCTAGGGGCAACACGACAGGGTCCTGAGGCCATGCTTGACATTATATATTGATTCAAAGACATGATACTGCCACATTTTTGATGTTGTATCTCTTCCCATTTGATATCATTTGTACACTTTGACATTATTATTTTGAGGTTATATATGATGTGTAGTGGTGATTAGTGATCTATGATATGTTTACATGATGTTTAATTATGATGGATGAGATGGATGCAATTTATTTTATGTGTTATATGTTATGCGATGTTCTATATGATTATGACATATTTTACATATGGATGCATTAATGAGATGATGATGTATGGTTCTATGTGTTTATGGACGATGCATTTATGATGATATATGAGATGGATGTGATTATGCAAATGATATGGTATGCACTGTGTTTTTGTATTTTTCATATGTATATATCAATGATATGGATGGATAAATGAATGCGAAATGGTTTATTATGAAATGCAAATATAATTTAATGCGTGGTTATGAATGATTTATGAATTATAAAGTATAATAAGTATAAATGATAATGCATGGATGTATGATGTATGATGGAATGTATAGATTATGCTTTATGTTATGCCCTAATGTGACATGGATTATGCTTTTATATGCGATAAATTTTATTATGTCAATGGAATGCAATGCACTTTTCTTTATTTTTGGTATTTTTCTAATGCACGTATTGACCTAGATGTATGAATGTGAAGGAGTTGTGATGATGTGTGGATTATGATGTTATTATGGAAATTGTTATGATGAATGCATATATGGATGGATTTATTATGATATATGTGTGGATTATAAATGATAATGTTATTATGGATGATGCTTTAATTTTTGAGGCTATGCAATGTAATGTAAATGTGTGATGAATGCATAATGTTTTTATGGATGATAATGCGTTGTTTTATAATGCAACTACCATGATGGATGATGAATGAATGCATGATAATACATTCTAATGATATGATATGGAAATGCAAATGAATTATTTTTTTGTTATGTCAAGTGTACTCAATCTTTTAGTGAGATAACATCATGTTGAGAGTTTCCAGCTTTGGAAAAATCTATATTAATGCAAATGCAGAACTAATATGAATGCAATCCTATCTATGCAATGTTGCCATCTGATTTATTGTGCTTGGTATCATCATTGAGCATTTTATTATGTTGAAAGTTTGTACAAACATCGATGGTAGAATTAGACCATGATGACCTAAGTACAACTTCCATACAGCTTCCGTTGAGATTTGATAGTACAAGATAACACAAGCATCTAGGTATAATTGGACCAAGATGACCTAAGCATAACTTGTGTAAATAGACAAGAGTTAATCGTGTTCCCATGCAAATTTAGAATGTCATCAATGATACTTTGTAGAGCATGTCCCGCGAAAATTTGCACAGTACTAATAATTGAATCACAGACAACAGACAAAGAAAAATATCATTCTTGATCATAGCCCCTCTAGTTTGCGACATCATCGAGGTACTCCACATAAATGATAACAACAATCAAGATACAAAAAATGAACATTCGTGCTAAAATGATCCAACCATGATTCAGAAGATGATCATCCAATGAGAATTGATTTGATTTGTTTTGATGTTTCTTGGGATGGTTGATTGCTTGATTGATTGATGCTCAGTTTGATGGTTAGAGTGATTGTTGTTTTTGTCGAGGTTGCCTTGTTGTTTGTTTTCCTGTTGTTTTAAGCTCAACGGTTATTTTCCCTTAGTGAGTTCAAGATTTTTCCCCCAGTGAGAAATAAACCAAATTTAATATGGATATGTACAATGATAACCAAGCCAAGGTGGGACACGACCGCAATAGCTGGATACGGATATGAAGGTCATTGTATGATAGGCATGAATGCACAATGATAGCAAAAATCGGACGGTCGACACCCTTTCAGATAGAGGGAGAAGCCGACTTATCACAAATAACGCCTGTTTGCCAGGTTTTCATCAAGGTAACGATTTTTTAATTTTTTTTACTTTTTTTTGTATTTTTCCTTTTTTTTTTCTTTTTTTTTTTGTCACCAAGATGCCTGTTTGCCAGGTTTTCATCAGGGCGGCCATTTTTTCAAGACATTTTCTGATTTTTATGATATTTTCAGGACTTTGAAGCGTGCACCGAATACATTATGTGTAGAACTTCTTCAGATGAAGGTTATTCATCGGTTCTTCAAATAGATCCCCTTTTGGTGTAGATAGATGATATGCCCCTGATCCAAAGAATGATATAATAAAAAAAGGGCCTAACCAATTTGGCTCTAATTTTCCTTTCTTTTCTCGATCCTGCTGATTACAGGGATTTTCCTTCAGTACTAAATCACCTACCTAAAATTTCCTTGGTTTGACTTTGTGATTTTAGCTCCTAGATATTCTTTGTTGATACACTTTTAGGTGATCCACTGCAAGCTAACGACGTTCATCCAACAATTCTAGCTCTTGTAGTCTAGACACTCAATAATCTTCATCTGAAATGAGACCTTTCAAGGACACACGGAGTGATGGTATGTCAACTTTAATAGGCAAGATGACTTCAAATCCATAGACAAGTGCATATGGGGTGGCTCCTGTGGGAGTGTAGATGCTTGTATGATAGGCCCACAAAGCAGGGTTCAATTTGATATGCCAATCACGTCCAGCATCATTCATGATTTTCTTTAAAATCTTCAGGATAATTTTGTTTGAGGCCTCTTCTTGGTCGTTTCCCTATGGGTAATATGGTGTAGAAAACCGATGTTGAATATGGAAACTTTCACAGAGTTCTTGTACGTCCTGATTATTGAAAGGTATGTCATTGTCAATGACAATGGATTGAGGGATACCATAACTATAGATGATGTAGTTTAGGATGAACGATGAGATCTTCTTTCCCGTGATGGTGGTTAGAGACACAACTTCAACCCACTTTGTAAAGTACTTTGTGGCTGTAATGATGAACTCATGTCCATTAGACGAAGATGGGTGAATTTTATCTACCAGATCTAATCCCCACTGACAAAATGGCCATGTTGATGTGAAGGGCTGCAAATCTTATGCTAGTGCATGGATAAGATTACTGAGGATCTAGCATTTCTGACATCTTTTGAAAAATTGGAAGGACTCTCTCTCCATACTTGGCCAGTAGTACCCCAAACGAAGGAGTTTCTTAGTGAGGGTTAGACCACTTGAATGAGTGTCACAAATACCTTCATGGACTTCTTGTAAAGCCATTTCAGACTCGTCATGTTCTAGACATCATAAGAGAGTTCCATCAAGACCTCGTCGATAAAGTACATTAGCGATAAGGGTATGGCGAGCAGCTTGACAGATGAAGTTTCATTTTTAGTTTTGGGAGAGATCCAGAGGAAGCGTATTGTCCTTTAGGTAGGTGTAGATATTCCTGTAGATCATGGTATCGACATCAACTAGTTGGCATATGAGTCAGGATTCAAGGTTGTCATAGGAAGGGCTAAATAGTTGTTCCACCCTGAACTCATAACTACTTCATTTTTCTGGAATTTGTAGTAAAGAAGAAATGGTAACCATAGCATCGGTAGCTTTGTTGTCAATCCTTGGGATTTGATCAAATTTAATGTCAACAAAATATTTCTTGAAGTCATCAATCATCCTTTTATAGGTCATCAGTTTGTCATCCTTTGTTTGGTAATCATCATTGACCTGATTAATGACTAATTGAGAATCCCCATAGACTTGTAGCTCTGTAATTTTCCATTCTACAACTATCTTGATGCTGATGATAAGTGCATATTCTACCGTGTTGTCGGTGCAGGGGAACATTAATCAGTATGATTTCAGAATAGTGTGCCCTTGGGGAGTGATGAATAGAATTCCCGCTCTTGATCCGTGTTGAGTATATGAGCCATAAAAATACAATACCCACTGCTTTGTTGTTACAGTTAGGACATCCGCATCTGGAAATTCAACGTGTAGGGGATGATCATCATGAATTGGTGCCTCCACTAGTTGGTCGGTGATAGCTTTCCCTTTGATTGTTTTTCTGTCAACATATTGGATGTCAAATTCACTGAGTATATTACCCATGTGGCTAATCTTCCTGTCATATTTTCTTTGCTAAGGAGATATTTCAGTGGATCTATCTTGGCTATGAGCTTGATTTTATGAGTCAGCATATAGTGTCACAATTTTTGTGTAGCGAACACTACTGCTAAACAAGCTTTTTCAATGGATGTATAGTTGATTTCGTAACCATTTAGAGTTCTACTGATATAATAGATTGCTTTCTCTTTTCCTGTTGAATCTTCTTGTGCCAACAAAGCTCCCAGTGATCGATCAGTAGTGCCTATGTACAATAAGAGAGGCTTTCCTTCTGTTGATGGTGCTAGGATAGGTGGACTCATTAGGTATTGCTTCAGTTGATTGAAAGCTACCTCACATTTCTCGTCCCATCAAAAGGAAACATTCTTGTGCAGCAAGTGGGTAAAAGGATGGGTCTTATCAGCCAGTTGTGATATGAATCTTCTAATTGACTGAAATCTGCCTTGAAGGGACCTTAACTGACTGATATTCTTTGGAGGTGGCATTTCCATGATATCTTTTACTTTTGCAGGATCCACTTCAATACCTTTTTCTGACACTATATATCCCAATAGCTTTGTCGATGTTACCCCAAACACACATTTCTTTGGATTCAGGTGGATGTTGAACTTCTCTAGTCTGGTGAAGATTTTGTCTAGTATCTCCAAATGTCCTTCTCTAGTGAAATATTTGTCCAACAAGTCATCTACATAATCTTCCATAAAGGTATGCATCATATCGTGAAAGATGGTTGGCATGGCTCTCTGATATGTTGCCCCTACATTCTTCAATCCGAAGGGCATGACGTTCCAGCAAAAGGTACCCCAAGGGCAAGTGAAAGTTGTCTTATTCTGGTCTTCAAGTGTTATCTTGATTTGATTATAACCGGAAAATCCATTCATGAGTGACAACATGCCATGACCTGTTGTTAAGTCTACAATGATATCAAAGTTTGGCAAGGGAAAACCATCTTTAGGGCAAGCCTTGTTGAGGTCTCTAAAGTCTGTACAAATCCGTATGTTGTCATCAGGCTTAGAAATAGGTACAATTTTGGATATCCACTCTGCATAATGGGTCTAATGAATCCTACATCTAATAATTTCTTTAGTTCCACCTTCACCAACAAGGCAATGTGGGGATGCATTTTTCTCAACTTCTACTTGACTGGTTTGATTCCTGGAGGGAGGGATAAGTGGTGCATGATGAGATCCAGGCCTATCCCTGGCATGCCAACATATGACCAAGCAAAGTTGATTTGTCATTCTTCAAAGAACTTGATAAAGTTAGGCTTCTCTTGTTCTATCAAGGATTTTTCTAGATGGGGAGTTTTCATTGTTTTTGCATTGCCGATATTGATGGACTGCGTTGGCTCAATCAAAACCTTAGATATTTCTTGGAAATGATTTGGAAGAGTGTCAAATTTTCCATCCTTTGATGCCTCAAAGAGTTTTTCACCGTTGGATGCACTCTTTATTTTTATTCTTTCTTGATCTGATATTGCCATGGAATGGTTTTCACCATCAGATCCTTCTTTTGTTTTACTCATTTTGCAGCTGGGAAATTTGGCACTCCCCTATCTGGATACTTCGTTATGACATTCAATGGTGGAATCTATTTTAGGATTAACAACACAGAGGAAATTGACTATGGCCTCATCATTTGAAAAGGTGGGGGTATCAATAGGATCAATTTGGTCCCAATCTATGAGTTCAAGATGCACCAATGGTAGGGAATCATCTGGTGGGTTCAAGTCAGAGGTCGTAACGGTCCTAATGGTGACATCGTCATCAAGAAATACTATGGCAAGGTTGAGTTCTATGATGTTACTCTCTTCCAGTGATCTATCTCGCTCGAAGTTTGATCGTCTTCACTCGAGCCATCGATATTTTGTGATTCTAATTCAAGTGGTCTCAGCCTTGAACCTTGTCCCTCCTCGAGTGTGGGAGCATACTTGTGTACCACATCAATGTCCTTATCATGACAACACTCTTCTAATAGTGAATCCCACTCATATTCATTGGAATCAGTTTCGTAGTGATCGCTTGCTTGGAGCTATAGGATCCGTTCAACAAACTTTTGTTTTAGGTCCTCCTTTGTTTCTTCTTCCTTTTGATGCTCTTTGTATCCCAACCCTGTCTTGTCTTTTGGATTTGTTATGATGGGTTGGATGGGTTCTACAATACCTTCTTTCCTTTTTCCAATAGGTCCTTGTCCCTCATATCCCATTTTTTCCAAGATTGTGAATCCTTTGCCATACTATGTGGTTTGGACATTAGCCATTGTTGTTTGAGAATCAATTTCATCCTTGTAGAACCAATTTAGAATATCCTTGTCATCAAAATCCTTTGCTTGAGTGCTTGCTTTTATGAATCAACCATCAAAAAGCGTGGCCAGTTGTGAGGATGGTTGTGATGGGGTTGATGGTTGACCATAGGATTTTGGTGAAGTTAACTGTGAGAGGCAGAGGGATTGTTCAATGGAGTATTCACCCACACCTTTATCTTTGACCTGAAGTTTCTTATCAAACTGTTTGGGCAAAGTGTTGAGTTGGGCTTCAGGGTTGATGGATGCAGAAGGGGTGGCTTCTTCCTTTTTCTTTGGTTGTTTGGTTGAGGAACTTGGTTGGCTTCCTTCATTGGAAGATGTGGTTAATAGATTTGACAATGGATTGGATTGACTTGAATTACTGAGGATATTAGATGTGGAATCGGGAGCTTCTCGGTTATGAGGCACAAATACATCCTAGACAACCTTAAGGGTATTGAAATGTTGAGGACTATTAGAATCAGCAGGAATGGTAATCTCTTGCCTATTGCAAGTAAATTTCAAGCATTGGTGGTATGTCGATGGAACAACCTGCTTTTCATGGATCCAAGGACAACCCAAGAGAATATTATATGTCAAATCTTTATCCAAAACTTGGTAAATCACATATTTTTGAATTGGCCCAACCTGAATTGGAAATACAGTTAAGCCCTTTGAATCTCTTTCCTCATCATCATAAGCTTTGATGGTGATCTTTTTCCTTGCATCTATTGCATTTTCAGAGAACCCTAGTGCACGGACAAGCTTTAAGGTACATATATTAAGACCGGCTCCTCTGTCTATTAAGACGCGCTTGACATGACTTTTATGTATTAGGACTTCGATATGAAGGGCTGCGTTATGAGGATGGGTGAGAGATACATCATCATTTTCTGAAAAGGATAAGCAATGAGGCGCAACCAGATGTCCCACCATGGCTTGGAAAGTGCAGACTTCCAAATTATTTGGTATTGTTGTATCAACTAGGGCTTTTTCCAAGATCTCCTTATGGGCGAGTGAGATTTTAAGGAGCTCCAATATTGATATTTGTGCAAGAATCTTTTGGAGCTGATCAACAATGTTATATTTATGAGATGGGGCGGCAGGTGTTTTGGAAGTGTTGCCTTTAAAAAAAGACTTGGTTTGTGCCCTTGTGGTCATGTTTACAGGCGCACTTTCTTGTTTTCCTTTGATATTGATGACATTAATTTGATTATCTGTTGCAACCGTGTCTTGTTGGATACTATGGACTTGATTGGAGGGAATGTTGGTGTCATTGATTGGATGGTTGGTTGCAACAAGTTCTGGTGTGTTATTGATCTCAATGTCATTTATATGATCTTCAACGACTGAAATATGATAGATGGTGTCATGAACATAGTTCACAATTTTTCCTTTGTCGTTTGAGGTAGAAGATTCCCCTTTATCATAATTTGGCAAGGGCTTTTTGAATACCCCATGATTAGTGTTTGTTTGGGGTTCTTCTATTTGTATGATCTTATTATCAATCAAGTCTTGTATCTTGTGTTTTAATTGCATGCAACTATTGGTTAGGTGACCTTTCCATCGATGAAATTCACAAAAGTGGGCCTCGTTCCACCACAATGATTTCACTTTGGGTTCAAAACCTCGGGTGTTGGGTAGAGTGATGATATTTTTTGCAAGAAGCTCCTTCAATGTGGATTCATATGATTGGCCCAAAGGTGTGAACTTTCTGCGGTTGTTCGATGTTTGGTATGGTAGTCTAGGTGGAGGATTATTTTGGTTATTATTCTAATTGTTGTTTTGATTTGCATTCTGGTTGGTGTTGTTTTGATTTGGGGTTTGGTTGGTCTTGGGTGTGATTCCTAATAGATTGAAGACCGGTTTGGAATTATACGTTTCAGCTGAGGTATCATTACCATTATTCTTGTATTTTTGCCAAAATTTTGGTTTGTCATTGTTGGAGGAATTGGCTGAATTGTTTTCGTTGTAAATTTTCAAGATTCCTCACTTGACCAAAGCTTCCTCAATTTTAATCTCATTTTCAACTAATTTCTCAAAAGTTGGAGGACATTGTAATTTGAGCCTATAACTCATATCATCATTTAAGTTGTTAATGAATACCTCCATCTTTTATTTTTCTGGTATGGGACGAGGGTACCTTGCAAATAGTATTCTCCACCTTTGCAAAAATACTAGAAATGATTCCCCTTTCTTTTGTTTGACATTGCAAAGGTCCTTCATTGTGATCTCATGTTGAATGTTATATGAATATTGAGTGATAAATTTGTTGACTAATTCTTCGAAGGATTTGATCCCTGGAGGTAATTGCGAGACCCATTGCATATATTTCCCTCCCAAACTGAGTGGGAATAATCTCATCAAGTATGTTTCCTCATGGGAAAAATCGAGGCTCATTGTTCGGAATTCCCTTATGTGATCTATTGGATTTGTTTTTCTATTGTATTTGTCGTATTTAGGGAATTCACAATGTTTGGGGAATGGTATCATGTTGACACTGGGATCAAAGGGGTAGGGGCATATATCTTATATCGAGTATCTCTTGGTGGTTCCAATTTGTATGTTTTGCATTTGTTGTTGGAGGGTTTGGATTTGTTGTTTTAAAGTATCCATGGGGTCATTGGTTTTTGTCTCATTTCTTGTTTCATTTGGTGTTTCAATTTTTGTCTTCTTAGGAGTTCTTTTTAATTTTGTGATATCAAAATCCTTGGGTAATTGGACTCCTTTGCTTGCTAGCATCAAAAGGTATTTCTCACCCTCTTCAAAGATCCTCTCCATGAATTTATGAAAATTGGATCTTGTTGGGCTTTTTCTATGGTTTTGTTTGTTATTTTTTCCACCTCATCTCGAGGAACTCTAAAAAAAGGATTCTCTTCTCTTTCAGCCATGGTATTTTGGTCTTCGATTTATTTCTACTCAAGTTTTTGCTTTTGCAATCTAGTTAAAATGGGCATACGAGTGAGGAAAATGTTCTAAGCTTTTGATAAAAGTTTGAGAGTGCCAAAAGGACTAATTTAAATCTGATTAAGCAAGTTTGTTCAGGATGAAGGATGATGAATCCTGATGGTGAAACACAACTGCTAATCAGAAATAGGTGTGATGATGAGGCACTTTTGGGATGTTTGATCAAAGTTTAGGTGAGGGATTTTTACTTTAAAATGTTGGTTTCAACAAGTTTGAGACTCTGGTGTGACTGAAGAAGGGTTCTGGACTGAGAATGATCCTAAATTGAGAGGTTAAAATTCAAACAGACAAGGATTTTAGCTCTTTGGTTTAAACTTTTCAGATGCGCTAGAACAGTGCACAGATGTGCTAGAAAAGCGGATGTATGCGCTAAAAGATTGTAGGTTTGCGCTAGAATAGGAAATGGATGTGCCAAAATAGTAAATGGATGCGCTGGAGTACACAGATGCACTAAAATAGGGAATGAATATGCCAAAATAGTAAATATATGCGTTAGAACATGACAGGTATGTGCCAGAACAGTAGATGGATGCGCTAGAATATGGAAGGGATGCGCTAGTGCAGTAAATGGATGCGTTGATCTAGAAAAAAAATTCTGGTTTTTGACAGTTTGATTGATTTTTTGGTTTTCTAGCAGTGAATTGGGTTGTTTGGTTGGATGCTCTTCTGAATCAATGGTTGTATATTTCAGAGTGTGATGTTTGTTTAAAAACACATAGGTAAAACACATCAACAAGTACATTCCTAGGTTGTGTAAGACAATATTTACTGGATTCACACTTGGATTGCTCCAACTGTGCTTACTTTTGGCGAATGATTAGAGGCTTGACCACACTGGCTCCCCCTTACATTGCACTCACTTCTCGAGTCAGTCAAGCCTTAGTCCTCATGAATCTCCCATGACGGACTTCTCATTTCTACCAAAAGCCATAAGAATATGGGACGGCTTCAAAACGACCATTCTTGCACCAGTAAATAGAAAAGAAAATTTTGGCTTACTACAACAAAGGGTTCTAGTAGGGGAATTTCGTTCGTGGGGGATCATCCATACGGAAAGAGACCATTGTTTCCCTTCTTGTTGGAACAATCCTCGTGATACTTGAACTTTCCTCAAGTACCCACACTTATATACCGGCTGGAAGTCGCTTGGCTTTAGCATGTTACCGGTTGGGTCGTTCCCTAGGGTGATTACTTTTTCCCAACAGGTAGGCCCTTTAAGGAGAAAATGCAATAAAAAGAATGGGTATGGCTTTCTGATCACCCAGTTAAGGGGAGAGCATACACGCCTACCACTCCACAAACACAACAAGCATGGTGTTCAATTATCCTTCTAATTAAGCTATGTTCCTAACTTAATCAAAATAAATGACAATAAATCCAACCCTGCAATCAATTGTTAGTAGTTTCAAATTTGAATTCTTTGACAACATTCTTTATGGTTTCAATAGAGTCTCTGACTGCATGTAAGGTTCTTGCAAAACATAGAAACACAAATCAATTTTTGGAATTTGGAAAATTTACAACAAAAAATAGATGCACCATTACAGTAACTGAATGCGCTAAAACTCAAACCAAATGCGCTAAACTAGAAAAGTACAAAACAAAAAGTAAAACTCCCTGATGCGCTGAAAGAAACAATCAGGTGCACTGTAACAGTGACCCGATGCGTCGAAACAGTGACCAAATGCGCCAGAAGAACCACTAAATGCGCTGAAACAGTGACTCGATGCGCTGATAAATCTGCCAAATGCGCTAGAGTAAAATTTGGATGCGCTATTTTAGAACTTTCGACGAAACCTGGGAAGAAAAACTCAACAGAAAAATAAATTAAAAATGGAGCTAGGCCCCACAATGGGCGCCAATTTATGTGTGGTGTAAAATAGTGGAGTAAATAGTAAAACTAAGCACACATCAATGAAATGTATTATATAAAAGGAATTGAAATAACAAACTAAACTGCTATGACTATCCTCTTAAATCATCTCATTGTCCTCTATTCGTAGTGATCTCTCAATTCATGCTCTCAGATTTGTATATTGCACATGAATCTACAAGATGGCAACCTAATAAATGAGATGTTACATGAAATGCAAAGCTAAATGCCTACATCTACATGTTTTTGATATTTTTGATTGCAATGCTAAATAATATGATGGAATGCTACTATATTTGAAATGATGCTAAAATGATTGTTGTGATTGAAGATGCAATTCTAAATAGAATGATGTATGGAAATGCAACAATTAAAATGCTAAAACTAAAATTGCCATGATAACACTAATATGAACTGAAAATACCAAATGCTAACTAAAATGCTCTCAATTGCTAATAAGATTTCTACAACATAAGTTTATGATAAAATACTTGTTGAAAAGCTGTAGAATTTCCTTCTATTTATAGATTTTTCCAAGCTTGGGATGAGGTGGCAAAGATGAATAGTCGAGATCGTGATCCTGGGATATCAACAGTGGAGCACAAAGAGGTTGGAGGAATTCATGGAGGTTGCTCCATTTGGAAGAGAAAATCTTCCAAATGTCAAAGAGCATCAATTGAAGGAAGGACCCACGTGTCTCCCAGGAGGTTAGGAGGTTAGAAGATATTTCTAATTTAAAAATTAGAAATAAATGAAATCATGTGACATGTGATGATGTGGAGGGTGAGTTGGAGGAAGTTAGAGAAATATGGAGACATGTGCCAAATTTGAATTAAAAATTCAAATTTAATGAGGGGGATTAACTAAATGACAAATTATTTAATTCGTGCATTTAATTAATTTAAGAGGGAAAACGATTTTTGAAATAGAAGAAATTAAGGGATGAACTATATAAATAAGTTTATCAATTTATTTATATGAGTAGAAGAATTAGGATTGATTTTAAATTAAATATCAAGTATTTAATTAATTGTGCTCCAGACCATTTTTATATGTATACAGTACCTAACCAATTGAAAACCCTCTTATTCATATTATCAATTGTAAGAATATTATTATAAAAGGATATCAAAATTTAATTTGCACTAACCGATAGGTGAAGGATTACATTTAACATCATTTCTACATAATTTATGTAAGCTAATCCATTCAACCCTTTCAATAAACGATCTCAATAAATTTAAAAAAAAATCTTTCCAATTTTCTTTTCTATTTATTAATTTATCCATTATTAAAGATATCCAAGCTTAATTACCGAAGAGTAACATTCAAGTCTCTTTAAGCCCAAATAAATACAAAGTTGCTTATAACACAAGATGACTTAAGACATTATTAAAATGTGTCCAACTGATTAATTGAAGTATATAGTGTACGCTCTTCAGTGATAAGGTTAAAACTCCTAAAAGTCACACAAATATACAAACGTGAAAGATTGAGATTCAATCCAAAGAGTTTGGAATCTATTCCATGGAGCTCTAGAGTGCATTTACACCTTCCTACAATATTTCTGACAAGGAAATTTAACTTCAATCTCTTCCATTGACATTTAAGTGCAAAGTCAGAGGGAAGCTGGTGGTGGTTACCTATCATCTTGTAAACAAAAATGAAAATTTCTTGGCATTTCAGAAAGTATATTGAAGCACCCTTTTCATGGACGAGGGAGACAGAATTTGAGATAACAGAGACGTATGAGAAATGAATAAACCTAAGTAAGCAGTCAACTGAATTTAGTTGTTCTTCCATTTCCAAGTAAAATACTCCTGTACGGGGAAACACTTAATATAGAAAGTGGCCTACAGAGCAATCGTTCGGTCGATTAGGTTGCTGCTTTCCGTTTTCTGTTTCCAGTCACTCTCCATACAAACCAACAAAGTTGGTGACTGCTAGCCGACATCCTTACTCTCCAACGTCACCTCATTCTTCTCCCTCTATAAATCCAATGGCATTCTACTAGAGCAAGTACCTAATTGTGCTTCTATATTACAAGTGGTAAACATGGAGAATGCCTGTTTGAAGCAGGAGCATCAGCTCAAGAAAGGCCCTTGGACGGCAGAGGAGGATCAGAAGCTTGTTGATTACATTCGCAAGCATGGCCATTCTAGCTGGCGCCAGCTTCCCATGCAAGCAGGTATTCTACAATGGAAAAATTTGGCATTAGTTTTTTTGCAGTTTATGTAGTATTCAAAAGATTGTTTTTGAAATCAAATATAATTTTTAATCAACATTTTGAATCACAGTCAGTGATCTATTAAAAACATATCCAATTGATTTCTAAAACAATCTTCTGAAGAGAACAAACTTGTTTAAATGTAGCTCTCATTCAGTCTGCAATCCAATTCTTCGCTCTCGTCTTCCTCATATTAGATCATTCAGTGTGATCTAAAACGTTGATTAAAAAACATACTCAGTTGATTTCTAAAGCAATCTTCTGAAAAGAACAAACTTGTTTAAATGTAATTCCCATTCAGTCTGCAATTTAATTCTTCACTATCCTCTTCCTCATAATAGATCGTTTAGTATAATCTAAAATATCAATTTAAAAACATACCCAGTTGATTTCTAAAACAATCCTCTGAAGGAAGAAACTTGTTTAAATGTAGCTCTCATTCATCTAAGTTCCCAAGTTTTGTTTAAGTACGGACTGAATTTTACAGAATATTAAAGACATTATTCTTGGGTGCAGGCTTACAGAGATGTGGGAAGAGCTGCAGACTACGCTGGACCAACTACCTGAGACCCGATATAAAACGAGGAAATTTTTCTGGGGAAGAGGATCAAACCATAATAGAGCTCCATGCCATACTTGGAAACAAGTAATTCACACAATCACATCAATTGCTTATGAATGGCTGGTTTATGAGTTACGTAGTGATAGACAGTTTAAGTTGTAACATTTTTCATCTATTTTGTGATAATCACATCATTAGAATGATATACACAGGTGGTCTGCAATAGCTGCCCATCTGAAAGGACGGACGGACAACGAGATCAAGAACCACTGGAATACTCAACTGAAACGTAACTTGCTGCGAATGGGAATCGACCCCATGACTCACACACCACTCTCCCACCTCTCTGCTTCTCCACTCAACTGTAGCTACATGACCCATCCCATGCCAAGGTTTGAGAGTGAAGTGCACTACCTCAACCACCATGCTGCTCACAATACCAACATTAACTTCCACCACAATATGCTAACATCTGCAGGAGCTTCTGTAGCATCTCCCTGTGTACAACAGCAACACTATTCTGGAGCACCCCAACTTAATGCCTTAAGATTAGATGAACATTTGCTCCAAAGCCTTGGACCTCAAAATGAACTTAACATATATCCCTCTCCATTACACATGTGTGAGATAAAGAGTTCTTCTGGGTATGAGAGCCTCAACCAACAGAAAGAAATCACTACCATCTTCAACAGTGAAAACAATAACAATGTGGTAGAGGATGAGAGAATAAGGATGCCCCTGCCTTCACTGTCAGCAGATTATAACATGTTGGATGCACTTCCACCATTTACTTGTCCCAGTAACTATCAAGGTCATCTCTTGTTAGAGGACAGCAATGCTCATAGAGATGCTAGTGTTGGATTCATAACAGGGATTTCAGAAAGGTCAGAGAGTAATCACAATGGATCAACGTCCCTCTAAAGCTAGTTGGCATTAGATCTGTATTTTAGATTGGCTGTATTCTTCACTTCATGCTTTCACACAAGTCTGACATGTTAGAAAATTCTTATTTGCAATGATGATTCTAGTTTGTTGAAGACTGGTTATATTTGTATGACGTGTGGTAAATGATGTAACATGTAATATATACTTTTGACATGATTATTAAATAAAATCTAATGGGTGTTGGAATGAAATCCAGAAGTGATGGGAGTTTCTAATTAAACAGTATATTTAAATCTGTATAAACTAGCATGTGTAATATTTAAGTTCGATGGTGAAGGAATATATTACTTTTATAGTTTTAATTTTTTTTACAAGAAGATGTTTATAGTTGTTATTTGTATATTGGTGTTATTTATCATATAATTGTATGTCTAATATGAGAAAATGTCATGATACATATACACATTAATGAATAGAGCAATCTTGTGTGAAGTTGAGTTCATTCTTCTAACCTATAAATTTTTGAATATGGTAAGTTAGATTAACCTCTAAGTTGGGTTCATTCTTCTAACCTATAAATTTTTGAATATGGTAAGTTAGATTAACCTCTAAGTTGGGTTCATTAATAGATCTAATTTTTAATATGGTAAGTTAGATTAACCTATTCTAGAATCTATACAAAAAATTAACCTCTAGATTTTGTATAGTTTTTGAGAAAACATAGAAGTGTGAAGGTATGCTGAAAATATCAATAGTGTCCTAACAATTATATAGTTGTCCACTCCCTTGTGGTAAAATCCCAATAATGTATTTATAGAACCCTTTTATGGTTTTCTATATTCCATAATGTATTTATAGAACCCTTTTTTAGGGTGTTGAAATACATAAAGTACTTGAAAAAATAGTTATAAAAAGATGTATAAGTATTTAAGAATTATACATCTTGGAGACGACGACATTGGTGATGGGATGGTGGCGCTAGTGGTGGATTGGTGGGGGGACGTCCCCCCAAGTCCCCAAGTCTCTGAGACATCCCCGTCTAGGAAACACAGGTTTTTTGGGGGGGGGACGCGTCCCCGTGGAACACTGGAAAGAACTTAATATGTATCTTAGCAAGAAAAAATGAAATGGTGATTGATGTTCATCATTAATTTATGATAGATCATGTCTTAGATTCATGTATTAAGCTACTTATCTTTTCATAGAAATTGTTAAGATCTTTCTCTTTTTTGAATATATACTCTCTCGATTTATGATTTACTATATTATTGAGAAAATAATCATTTCATGAATTAAGATAACTAGAGAACATTAATACTTTATATTGTTCTTCGTTTAAGATGGTCTTGAGAAAGAATATTGTCAAGCATTGGCATGTATGTGCAAAATTATTCTCTCCTTATCACTCTACTCTTGTAGTAATGCTTGTGTGTAACTAATAAGAAATACATTATGAAGATATATGTTTAAATATTAATGAATTTTATTCACTCATCTTTATAGGAATGTATATTCTGTTTAACAAATTGTTTATTCTTAATTTACATTGCTTGTGTGTTTTTTGTACATAGTTTTGCACAAAATTCCTATACATTGATCATAGATAGAGATCATATATCCCTTTTCTAATTACCCTATAGTTTAGTTTGAATTACAACACTATTCTAATGAATACCCTAGGTTGAGTTGTTCTACTTGTTTAATCTTCTTTTTTTGTGTCTAGGACCATTGAGATGCATGACCACTCTTCATAGATTGAGGTGGTAAAACATGTTTACTTATGTGTATCTACACATATCTTTCATGAGTGTAGATTTTTTGTGTGTAGTGTTGTCTTACGCGACAACAACAATAGTGAGTTAGCATATGTTGTAATTATTAACACAAAAAAATGTTACTATTATTTCATTCACTAATAGTGGATTGCAAATTTGCACAAACCCATTTCCACACCATTCACATAATATTGAATCACAAGATATGAATAACAATAATTATAATGTAAAACTTGGGATATATAATTCAAGATTTTTTTTTTAGTGTAATACTACCTATTCCTCTCCTCCATTCCAATTCCCTTTCTTAAATTTAGTACCCTTTACACCTTATTTTGAAATTTAATATTTTCCTCCTATATCTAATCATAGTTCCCCTTTATCATCCTAATCCCTTTTATATACATGTTTTATTTTGATTTGATGTTTACCCCCCTTAATTACACTTCCCCTAAGTGTTTTTCCCCATTCCATTATTTCCTTACCCACTACTTATAACCACCTTTTGATATTTTTCTAAAAAATCTAATTAGATCCTTTCTCCTAAGTCTAGTATAAAATCACCTCTTTTTGGATGATCCTCTTTAACTTTGATCTTTCATAAAATTGTACCTCCTTCAACTTTGGGACCAATCCTCAATGATGAGTTATCACTAGTTAGCCAATTATTTTTCTCTAATAAAGCTCATTTTTTATAGAATGTGAATTAATTAAGGTAGCTCAATGTGAGATAATTTCCCCTAAATTCCCTCAAAAAAATTGATACAAAGAGCTTTTTTTGCCTATTTTTGCATAGTAGATACTAAGCTTTCACTTGAGATCTTTGGTTAAGCAATATCGTCTATAATAACAAGCTCATGTTAGTATTTATAATTTATATATATATAGTGAATTATATTTTGTATATATAGATCTACAAAAATATCCAAGAAATTTACATCAAAAAGTATAATTGATCTCTTCATTTTGATAAAGTAATCTCATAGATATTGCAATAGTTTAGAGTGGTTTATTTTTTATTTTACTAACAAATTCTCTCCATTTTCTCCAATATCTATTTTCACGTCTCCTAATCAATATACACCTATGTTCCATCACTTAATTTTATTTTATTTTTCATTTCTATTAGAATAAATTGTCATTGATGTCAAAGGCATATGGGCAAGATTATTGAAAATATTATAGTTATCATTAATGTCAAGATGGAATGTCACACTATTGTCATTAATGTAAAATATGAGAAGATTATTATCATTAAATTCAAAAGAGAATTAATGTCATGATGATGGATGGCATGTAAGAATATAGGTGTTGCTATTAATGATATGGTGAGTACATTGGATGAGATAAATGTCTTTCAAGATAACCTAAAGTTAATGATATTCAAGCTTCATAATTTATATGGTTGTTGAATAATGCATAATTCAAAGAAGACAACGTTCACAAGATTCTTATTATCAATCCATAAAGAATATTCAAAGAATTCCAACATAGATATTATGATACAAACTATGAAAATTATAGCCAACTATAAGAGAAGCATTTTAAAATTAATTTGAACTTAGCCAAACATGTTTCGAGCCTAAGATATTTTGGTTAATAAATCGAAGCAAATATATATTAGATAGCCCAAATTCTATTTTGGTTAAAAATTAGCAGCAATTTATATAAATAATTAATAAGGCAACACTTAAGTTATAAAGTGGCGACAATTCATATGAATAATTAAAAAGGTAGCCCTTAAGTTATAAAGTAGCAATGATTAAATTTTGCATGAAGAAAAGCAATTAATATTATTAATGGGAAGCGACTTTATTAAAGGAGTGACTTTATTAATTTATGAAATAATATAAATAATATGAGTGCTTATGATTTCCAAGGGATTAATGTGATAAGTGTAGCGATTATCTTATGAGTTAAGGCAGTAATTATTCTTATTTACAAAGGGCTACATAATCTATTTTGAAAATTTGAAAATTAAATAAATAAAGATTTAGTTTTAGCCAAGAGTCACAAAGATTTAGTGAAGGGTTGTGTCTCATAATGAGACAAGATATAAAATAATACTTGTCATTCCATGAGATGAAGAACGAGTGAAGGTTTATCATTCTAAAAGAAGAATTGTGTGGAATTATAATATGTAGCATGAAGTAAATAAGAGGAATATAGAAGAATGAAGTGAATGAATATTATTAATTGAAGATTTGGTTAAGAATATTCAAGATGACCATTGAAGAAATAATATATGTAAGAAGAGACATATCTATTCTAAGAGATGCATCATTTCACAAGGTTATGAAGATATAAAAGATGATTGTGAGTAGAAAGAAGAAGAGTGAAATGTGAAGATAAATAAGAGGAAGGCGTATGTGGAAATAAAATATATATTATACAAGCACAAGAAAATTTGAAGGAAGGAAATATTAGAAGATTACTCAAGGCAAATTTTGTGCAGGAATTATGGTGGATCTATAGAGAAGAGTACAAGTTGTTTAGAAGAGACGAAATGTTGATTTGAATGTGATTGTTTGTCATCCATTAAAGAGGATATTCACAAGAATATAGTGATCCTATTGCATAGAATTTTGGTTCCTTAAAAAATATATTGGTGTCTCTTACTGGGTTGGTGCTCAACTGTAGGGATTGGTGTCTCCAATGGGTTGGTGCTCACAAATTGAATAAGCAGGGATTAGTGTCTCAAGTGGGTTGGTGCTCAAAAATTGTATGAGAGGGGTTTGGTGTCTCCTATAGGTTGTTTCCTACAAATATTGTAAAAGAGATTAATATAAAAGTAATAATTTTCCACGGTTTTCTCTCGTAAGAAATTCCATGTAAACCTTGTGTTCTTCTTGTGTTGTATAATTGAACTAGACCTTATGTGAATGATATTATATAGTTGATAGTATTGGGATTGTTAATTTAAAAAAGTAAAAAAAATTCTTGTACTAATTCACCCAACCCACCCTCTTAGTATAAGAGTGTGCTCATCAATGTTTATTCCTCGTCCCCTTCTTGCCACCCTTTGAACCAAAATATCTTCCCTTTACGTTTTGTAACTATCATTTTCCTTTTATATTTCTTCACCCATTTTTTAAAACTCTATCATTGAATTTTTACATAAGTATCCTTTATTTCTATTTTATATTTATGGTCAATCAAGGTGTTATTTTTGCTGTCTTCTCCATCACCCATCTCTCCTTTTTCTCTCCATGACCCTTAGAGAGCCTTGCCATAGGTTTTGTGTTCATTTTATCTTAGAAATACTTATTTGTCAAAACCCTCTTATTGTTTGGTGTGGAGATTGTTGGTATGTGGTGACTGATCATGCAAATATTGTGCACTTGTAATGTATCCTTATTGTGGTTCGAGGTCGGGTCGGGCCCCGAGCTACCAGTTGTCAGGGTTCACAAAAATTGGAGCAATAAACATTAACAATTATATATAAATTAAATAACCTAAAAATAATAATGAAGAAGAACACAAAAGAGATCAACACGGAATTTCAACGTGGTTCACCCAATATAGGCCCTACATCCATAGAAACTCAACCATCCAATAATTTTATTATCCAGTGCAGAACATATTACAATCTTGTGAATGACCACCCACAACTTACATCCTAGCCACTTATAACAAGATTATTGGAAGCTTCTAGAATTAGGGTTTTACAAAGTCATTTTTCATTTGTCGGTTAACAAAAAAATAACTACTGACCCCTTGGCATGCAGAAAGGGAAAAAAAATCAAGGGTTGCACCCCCAAACCCTCACTTGGGGCTCAGCCCAACCCCAAACCCTGACAAGGATGTGTTACAAGTGTATAGTATTTGCATGAGCAGTTGCCACATACCAACAATATCCCACTTGGAGACTAATCCTAGACGACACCACTGCACTTGCAGCTCCCACTAGAGTATAGGTCTGGCTGGCTTCTTATGTCCACCATTATCAATCGTGAAGGCCAACAAAAATTGATGAGGAAATTAGTTTCTCCTGTGTAACTGCCTTTGTGAACATATCTGTAGGATTCTCATTTGTGTGATTTTTCTCCAGCTTCAACTATACATCCTCCAAAACTAACCAGATGAAGTGGTATCTAAGTTGTATGTGCTTAGTTTTTTAATGCAGAGCTAAATTCTTAACAAGATGAATGACACTTTGGCTATCAGTGTACAAAGGGCTATCTTCTTCTAGTTGTCCCAATTCCTCCAAAAAATGTTGTAACCAAATCATCTCCTTGCTAGCTTCTGTAGCAGCAACATACTCAGCTTCAATGGTTGAAAGTGCAACAATCTTTTGCAGCCTTGAAATCCAACTAACTGCAATACCTCCTACGGTAAAAACATACCCTGTAGTACTCCTACTATCAATATCAGGTCTGTCAGATCAGATTCAACATATCCTTTTAGAGCAGAATTTGTTCCTCCAAAATATAGTTTCTTTGAAGTAGTACCTTTTAAATATAGGAGAATCCGTTTTACCACATGAACCAATGTTCCATTCTTGGATTGCTCATATACCTGCTCATAACTCCCACTGCATGTGCAATATCTGGTCTTATGCATACCATTGCATACATCAAGCTACCAACTACTGAAGCATATGGTATCTTAGACATTTTGTCTTCCTCCTCTTGTGTCTTTGGACACATCTCCTTAGTCAACTTAAAATGACTAGGCAAATGTGTACTAACTACATTTGCATTATGCATGTTAAACCTTTTCAACACCTTCTCTACATACTCACTTTGAGACAAAAATTATTTTATGTTTTCATGTCCTGTGTGATCCTCATACCAAGGATTTGTTTTGCTACACCCAAATCCTTCATGGAAAATGAGTTTGTTAATTTTTTCTTAAGTTTATTAATATTCTGCATGTTAGACTCGAAAACAAGCATGTCATCAACATAAAGCAGCGGGATTCAATATAGCTATCATTATCCAATTTCTTAAAATAAACACAATAATCAAAATGACATATTTTGTAACCTTATTCAGCCATAAAACTATCAAATTTAAAATACAATTGTCAAGGTGCTTACTTCAAGCCATACAAACTCTTCCTTAACCTATACAAAAATTCCTCCTTACCCTTGACCTCATATCCCTGTGGTTGTTGTATGTATATTTCCTCTTCCAAATCCCCATGGAGAAATGTTGTTTTCACATCTAGTTGTTCAAGATGCAAGTCTTTTGCAGCCACAAAAGTTAGAATAATTCTAATAAAATTCATCTTTACAATTATTGAAGAAAATATTTAATCAAAATCTATACCTTCTTTTGTGCAAAACCTTTTACCATGAGTCTAGAGCCTTATATCCTTTCTTGCCTCCATCTTCTTCCTTCAACTTGTAAAAACCATTTATTTGGAAATGTTTTTTTACCTGCAGGCAATTGGACTAAGTCCCAAGTTTGATTCTACAACAAGGAATCCATTTCCTCTTTCATGCCTAGCTCCCACTGCTTTTTGGCATCTACCTGCATTGCTTCTTCATAATCTTCAAGTTCATCAAAATCAGTTAATAATATAGAATATAATTATGGAGAAAATCTTTTTGGAGGTCTAGTTATCCTTGTAGAACATCTAACACTTGTAGGAGTTTGTGGGATAACTTGTTGTTGCTAAGTATCAGGTACCACTGGTATTTTATTTTCTGGAATCTCATCTAGCACCACATATTCCTTTTTGGCTTGTTCAAGCTTCTTTTCCTGCAACTGATCCCTATACATGACCTTCTCATTGAATATAACATCTCTTCTCCTAATGATTTTATGATTTTCATAATCTCATAACCCATAACCAAATTCATCTACTCCATATCCAATGAAGGTACATTTTTTAGACTTAACCTCAAGCTTGGTTTTATTTTCAATATCAACATGGACAAAATCTTCAAAACCAAAGTTTTTGAGAAATGAATAGTTTACCTTTTTACCCGTCCATGCCTCCTCTAGAATGCCACCATCCAAAGGATTTAAAGGTCCGTTATTTATTAAATAAATAGTGGTATGTATAACATCTACCCAAAAGTTTAAGGGTGGTCTAGCATGTAGTCTCATGCTCCTTGCATGCTCCATAATGGTCCTATTCATCCTCTTAGACACACCATTTTCTTGTGGGGTTCTAGGAACCATTTTTTGCCTACAAATTCCATTGTAAGAATAGTAATTTTCAAATTCTCTGCTGCAATACTTGCCTCCATTATCAAATCTGAGACACTTCAACTTTTTTCCTGTGTCATTATCAACCAAAGCTTTCCACTTTTAAAAGTTTCAAATACTTTTGATTTTTATTTTAGGAAATACAGCCATGTTTTTGTAGTTGCATCACCAATAAAAGTAACATAATAACAAGAGCCACCAAGAGAAGATACCTAAGGTGGTCCTCATACATCTGAATGCACAAGCTCTAATTTCTCACTCTTCTTCTCTTTCCCAACTTTGAGAAATCGAACTCTTTTCTATTTTTCATAAACACAATTTTTTCGCAAAACTCCAAGTCAATCTGCTTCAGACTTGGTAGCAACTTTCTAGAGTGAAGGATCTCCATCCCTTTCTCACTCATGTGCCCAAGTCTACGATGCCACAATTTTTTTTCTTCCCCTGTAGCAAGTGTTATAATTGTCTCAGTAGGAATTTTTTATGTAGCAACTAAGGTAGAGTAAGTATTACCAGTACACAAATACAATGCGCCTACCTTTTCACCTTTAGCTACTACTAATGCACCTTTAGTGACCTTCCAAACTTTTTCTGAAAAGGTAACCATGCAGCCTTCACTACCCAGTTGTCCTACGGAAATTAAATTCCTTCTCAAATTTGGAACATGCCTTACCTCCTATAGCAACCATTCATTTCCATTTTCTAACTTGACTTTTATCTTTCCTTTTCCAACAATCTAACAGGGTTCATCATCACCCAAATATACATGTCCAAAATAACCTTGAGCATAATCTGCAAAATATTTCCTATGGGTGTGGTATGAAATTAAGCCCCTGAATCTATTACCCAGGAATCATTTGCATTATCTAAACACAGAATTAAAGCATCTTGCAATTTATTACTTGCAACATTACCTTCCTTATTATCATCATGTTTTTCGTCTCCTTGTTTTCCCTTTCGAGACCAACAATCCTTTTTCAAGTGTCGTGGCTTTCCACAATGCCAGCAATCCATTCTTCCTCTGGATTTAGACCTGCCTTTCTTTGACTTCCCATAATTTGTTGGGTTTTTTCCTCTCTCCTTTTTTCTTCTCCTGTTCTCTATGGTCAAAGCATTACCCGATGTTGAACTCTCATCTGTGCTTTTTCGTCACATTTCCTCACTAAGGATAACACCAACAACATCATCAAATTTCAATGTATTTGAACCAGAGACAGAGTTACAACCATTACCAAGCTATTCCAGCTTTCTAGCAAAGAACATAAAATCAAGAGAGCCCTCACCTCTTCATCAAAATTCACTTTTAAAGAAGTTAGTTGATTGATAATCATTTAAATGATCTATCACAAATCCACCTTCAATCATTTTCAGATTAAATAAATGCTTCATGAGAAATACCTTATTTGAGGTTGAGGGTTTTTCATACAATTTAGCCAAAGCTTCCATTAGATCCTCTGTTTTATTTTCTTTTGTTATATTGAATGCAACAGATGGTGTCAGGCACAACCAAATGGTTCCTAGTGACTTTTTATCCAAAATCTCCCATTCTTCATCAGACATCGTATCATCGTTCTTTGCTTTTCTTGGCAATGGCCACCATAGATCCTTTTAATACAAATAATCTTCCATTTGCATCTTCCATAATTGATGATTCTCGCCATTGAAATTCTCAACCTTGAATTTGCCTTCTTCTATTTTTTTGATACGCAATATTTTCATTATATTAAAATATAGATAAAAGTTTTAACAACACATATCAGCCATCACAGGAGAATAAACCAGTATCGACCATCCGGCAATTAGTACCAAAAAACCATAACAGTCCAAGATCAACTACCCACCAGACTGACCAAAGTCCTACTAGCCTACTAACACCAAAATAGCCACCAGGCCACCGCTAGAACTAGAGCAACAACCATACATTGGAAACGAAAACCCTAACCTACGATACCAAAATACGACCACCAACCACTTACATAAAATGATTTAGTTATGCAAAACCTTTAAATTCGCTCTTCCAATCCTCACCTTCAACAACCACCATCCCAAAGAACTGCTTTAAGAACTTCAATGCCACTGCCATGACCATCCTATGCTTCATGAGACCAGTTCCACTCAGATCCAAAAGAAACAGATACAATTTTATGGCTTCGTCTGACTCCATCAAGTGCTCCAAGTCACAAGGACACAAGACACCTCTCCCAGCTACCACTGCACGTAGGACATCATCGACCCCTTCCACCAAATCCTCCCTGAACATCTTTTCCAGCAATACCTCTGCATTGGCTTTTTAAACCTGGTTATCCAAGAGAGAAGCCAAGAACCGAGATGAAATATGCAAATTGTCTCATCCATACTCCTTGTTCGCCAAATTCCCAACACCCAAGACCATTTTAGTCACCACCACCACCAAAGGGTCATTTTTTAGCAAAATTCATTTCAAGCATTGGTCCTTCACTTCTCGAAACGAAGCTTGCCGAGCCGACGACTGTAAAGAAATCGAGGTATTCGCCCCAAATTTTTCCACCCCATCCACTGACACCTCTATCACAAACCAAGAACACTTGGCCATCGAAGCCCAAGCGTCGAACACACACAACCAAAAGGAGAAAGCACACCATCTACCATCGGCAAAAATGAAGAGAAAACCCACTTTCATCGGCCTAAAAGCCAACCCGTCTTGGAGTAATTTCAAGTACGGATTGGCTACCACCCTTTCAAATAAGGCTCTCCCAAATGTGTCGAGGCCAGCCAAAGGACTAAATATATTGAGTAGAAAGCAAGCTATCTTTCATCGGGGTGCACAAACTCTCCATCTCTTCATTGCATTTAATACAAAAGAAAAGACATCTTCATCCACCAACGGCTCTAGGAACCGCCCACCTTAGCCCATAAACCCCACACCATCTGACATCATGGAAAAATTGCCACGACCCCTCTATTAAAAGATATTTAAGGTTTGGGCCTTGGTTGTTGGCACTATAGGCAAGAAGCCCCGCCAGTTCACCAAGGAGCCTCCCCTTAATACCAGGGTAAGAAAATTCCATTATTATCACGGTAGAGAGCAACCCCACAAGGTTTGAACCTTGGTTGTTGGCTCTACAAGAAAGAAGCCCCACCATTTCACCAAAGGGTCACCCCTAATTTGCCTTATTCTATTTCTCCCACTCAAATCTAGAGGTTTCTTGCCAATCGATAGAAATACACGTGGCTCTAATACTAGTTGTTAGGATTTAGGCAAATCGGAGCAATAAACATTAACAATTATATGCATATTAAATAACCCAAAAATAACAATGAAGAATAACACAAATGAGATCAACACATAATTTTAACGTGGTTCACCCAATATGGGCTACATCCATAGAAACTCAGTCATCTAATGATTTTATTATCCAGTGCAAAACATATTACAATCTTGTGAATTACCACCCGTAACTTACATCCCAACTACTTATAAAAAGCTTTTTGGAAGCTTCTAGAATTATGGTTTCACAAATTCATTTTTCATTTGTCGATTAACAAAAAATTAACTATTGACCCCTTGGCCTACAAAAAAAGGGGGAAAAACCCCAGTAAGAATACGTTACGAGTGTACAGTATTTGCATGATCAATCGCCACATATGAACACTTATACCCCTATCACATTGGTTACATCCACTCTTACCTTACATGCATTGTCTTGGGTTTTCATTTTGTTACTTTTTTTATCCCCTAGCTCATATATATTCTTTAGAAACCTTCAATTGCCTACTTTTAGTTTTACCTCCCAATTTCTTTGTAAATTTGCATTATTTTTTCCAAAAATTATGTTTTACACCCTTGACTAATGCTTTTTAGACTTCCTTTTATTTCATTTTTGTGTCCCAATTTTTTTCTTCCTTTTCCCTTGTTGTGCCTCTATTATTATTTTTATTTACCCTATGAAATAGAATATCATGTTTATGGTTATAATTAGTGTGATTTATGAGTATTGTATTTTTCTTAGTATTTACTAGCAGTATTTCAAGTTCCATGTGGACTTTATTTGAATAGCAACAAGGGTAATAACCAAGGTAGACTCCTATTTAACCATTTTATTTTGCAAGGTTTCCTTTATACACATTTTGACTTGCAAGTCAAATACAAGATAATCTATGTAGAATCTTGAAGTGTGTTGAAATATAAGTGAGATAAATATTAAGAAGATCATCTTTATAAAATTTTCTTTTTAACAACTTGGATAAGTTGTATAATTGGTTGACCAATAGGTCCATGTTGATGGGAAGTCAATGGCATGTTCCTTGGTTATATTTGACCAAAATTTGGTATGTAGGTCTTTGATAGCCTATACATCATGTCTCTAGTGTACACTTCAATTTGTAGGTGTATCTCTTCATGTGTGTGTTTTTGGTTAATTTGTAGTGTATTTTTCTTTATGGTTCATTCATTTTTTCATTTTACTCCACTTTTTGTTTTCCCTAATATGTGTCAATACACATATATGATCAAGAGGTTGTATACAAGATTTCCTAAAGTGTCTAGACCATTCTAAGGTATAGGACTAGTCTAATAGACATGACCAATCTATTGACTTAGCTACTATCCCTAACACATAATTAAATTAAATTTTGGTTTTCTAGCTCTTAAATATGTCTTGATTCTAGAAATACTAATGAAATTTTCCTTCTTCTTACCTAGCTTATATATGAGTCTTTATTTCCAATTTTCCATGCATTTTTTGTCCAATTTGTTGTCATGCTTGTTGGGAAAAGGTGTCTCAACCCTGCATCCTTATATAATTTATATTTATTTATGATTTTTAGCCTCATATGAGAAATGGGGAATCCCACTTTGTGTTGGGTTTATTTTTCATGTCAAATACTTTGGAAAGTGTGTAAGATGTTACAGGAGAATATAATGTCATTATGGCATTATAATATGGGAGATAATTATGATACATTCTTATGATGTGTAAGAGTATGAACTTAAGAAATTATATTTTAATTAATTATTATCTAATGCATTTATTCTCATGCACTTAAGATAAATTTAGGAGTGATTTTTTGTTAAATAAAGAGCTATTAGTAGATCATTTTTTCTCATCACATAGGATGATGACACTTGTCATGATCTAATCCTTGAAAAAAAAAATGATTTAAATGATTAGTTTAAAAATCCATCTCAAGATGATGTTGATTCCTTTTTATTGTAACCTTGGAAACTCATGGATCAAAAGGTACGTGGTTGATTAACTTAGGTGCTTCCTTCCAAATGACCTCCCATCAAGAGTGATTGTATAAGTACATAAATAATTTGATGCACATGGGAAGGTGTAACTTTTATATGACTCTCACCTAAATATTATTGGCCATGGAATATTTATGAGTATATTCCCAAATGGATGTGTGAAGGGGATCAATGGTTTACAACATATCCTTGGTTTGAAATGATTTTTTTTATTGGTGAGTAAACTAAATGATGTGGGTGTGCAAGTCATTTTCTCTAGTGGAGGGTGTAATATGGTATAAGGATCCATGGTTCTTGATAAGGGTATTTGTGTGGGAACTCTATTTTAGCTAGAGGGAAAAATATTTAGTGTAATAACTCATTTGTTCATGTTGTGAAAATATCTACAAAATTTGCACTCTACCCATCAAAAATAGTAGGGAGAATAAGTGGTGTGTCTACTTTCGATGGTTGTGAATTTTGGGTACTTAAGTAAGCTCTTGCTTCAAAGAGAAAGTTACCTATGAAGAATATAAATTCTATGGCACTAAATCAAGTGCAAGAACTACTGTAAAGATCATAAATAGGGTAAGAATAAAAACGAAATTGATTCAAATGGTTAGTTTAAAAATTCCTCTCAAGATGATGTTGATTCCTTTTTATTGTAACCTTGGAAACTCATGGATCAAAAGGTGCATGGTTGATTAACTTAGGTGCTTCCTTCCACATTAGCTCCCATCAAGAGTGATTGTCTAAGTACATGAAGAATATGGTGCACCTGGGAAGGTGTAACTTTTAAATGAATCTCACCTAAATATTATTGGTCATGGAAGATTTATGAGTAGATTCCCAAATTGATGTTTGAAGGGGATAAATGGTTTACAACATATCCTTGGTTTGACATGAATTTTTTTATTGGTGATTAAACTAAACTATGTATGTGTGCAAGTTATTTTCTCTAGTGGGGGGTGTAATATGGTGTAAGGATCCATGGTGCTTGATAAGGGTATTTGTGTGGGAACTCTATTTTAGCTAGAGGGAAAAATATTTAGTGTAATAATTCATTGTTCCTATTGTGAAAAGATCTACAAAATTTGTACTCTAACCATCAAAACTAGTAGGAAAAATAAGTGGTGTGTAATGCCCCGCTAAAGGACCCGACAGGTCAACATAAAAGTCCACAAGTAACATGCCAATAAAAAAAATTTAAAATCTAAAGTGGCACTAACTAATGCAACTTAAAAAATTAACATAGATAACATCATTACATTAACTTCACATCATCATTTCCATTATGACCTAAAAGTAACATTAACCATTTAACCTCTTACACACTAGTCCACCATGATCCCCTAACATCGTTACTATGACGCATCTACTCTAAACTAAGCCTATAGAAAAACATAATATACATTAAGAATACATCCACTCAATCATATGAACATGAATGAAAATTAAATCTCAACTGTTATTTTACATATGCCAACATGAATTTAAATATAATTAAATCTCATCTAACCATATGCCACTATGAACCTAATCTTAATCAATGCCATGAAATAGGTACATAAAGATGCATCACATCCACTAATAAATTATTCTCATATTCATCATAAATACAGCATTCGTGCGTTAACCTTTCCATTACATAATAAACAAAAATAAATACTTCTTCAAGATTACATCAATTCATTTACATTTCCTTTACAAGAATGCTACGATGTACAAGATTCATTCATCTAAGGGGTACATATATATATAATACATATTGGACACAATTTTCTTAGAAATATCACCTGCACCATAAAACCAGCCCTGGAATGAAGTGGAAGGAAAGACTCTCCATGTTGCACAAGAACTATACCACCTAAACCCCAATGGATGGCTGGCAATTACCACCCTACCATGTGGAACCCTGAGGCCCACTCCCTCCATGATAGGAGACAACACTATTCCCCCACACACAAGAAATCAATAGAAATAGCAGGTGGTTGACACTAAACATCCAAAGGAGACTCCCTAAAACAAGAATCAACTAGAAATCACAAGGACTTTCACAAAGACTGTCAGATACTTTCACATTTCCAACACATAACACAAATGGATAGAAAACCTGAAAGTTGATCATTATGCTACAACACATACAATGAGGCACACTACATCATTTTCAGAATCCTATAACATGATAGCCAACTTTAAGTTCTCTTTCACAACAGTTCATAGTCAGGACTAGTAATGCATAACCTTGGTACAATTGATCCTTACACGGTATAAAATCCTCAACACAAGATTTCACAAATAGGAAAATCGCTCTTTTATTATTTACCACAGTATAATATAATATACATATACATATATACATATATACATACATATATACATGTATTTATATCAATAAAATACAATCATAATTTAATATTATATATTTATATATATAAATATTATTTCAAAATGCAATCATAAAAAAAGGACATTATCAAATTCTTAAATTGTCAAAGTTTGGTCGCTGCCATGCTGCAATGGCAGCAAAGGTGTGCAGGTAAGGGAGTATGGGAGAATGGGCACACAACCCAGCATTGAATTGTTTGACAGATGACCTCAAAGGGATCTCGCCTCATGGATAGAATGATAGTAGGAAGTGCACAAATTGAATTTTTTGAAAAGGCTTAAGAAAATTTCAAGCAAAAGTGATTGACTGGTGTAAAGCCTAATTCCACTGTATATGACTACGTGCATGTGTGTGTATATCAAATTTTGTTGATATAATTGCTCTTGTAGACATGTATGCAAGGATTGGAAACATAGCAAAGGCACCCAAACTCTTTGACACAATGCCTCAAAGAGATGTCAATTTATGAAATGCAATGGTTGCAGGATATGCACAAAATGGATTTGTTGAGACTTTCAAGCAAATGCAATTGGCGGGCGTAAAGCCAAATTCCACTGTATTTGTGTAATTTATATGTATGTATGTATGCGTACATATTTATCTACGTAGATATATGGATCTATCTATCTATATGTATGCATATATACCCACACACGTGGATGCACAGAATATCAGATGTTGTTGTAAATGCCTTGGTGTAACACCCATAAAATAGTCAAATCAACTCGAAATCCAAAACCATCAAAAAAATATTTCATATTTGGATCTGGACTACTTAGCTATGCAAGAAGAATTGACCACAAATGACTCAAAAATTCACAGAATGCAAAACAATCAAACAGCTTCCTTAAAACCCTCTTTTCAACATACTCCAGATTACAATCAAATGACAAAATGAGAAACCCAGCAACTAGATATTTTCTAGATTATTAAAAACATTAAAACCTCAATTAATTTAACCCTTTTCAAATGCCTATAAATTTGAAATGCATAAATTAACAAAATCAAGAAAATTCCTACCTCAAATTCGAAGAACACTAATGAAAAGGAAGTTGAAACCCCAAAAAATCCTCCAAGACCAAATCACCAATCAAAAACCATAATCAGAAGCCAAAATATCCATTCAAACCAACAGCAATAAATTCTCATGAATTCACAGCCAAAAATCCAAACCACCCTTTTCAAACCTCGTCTCAAATCACTCGAAATCTCACCAAAAACATCCAAATTCATCACAATTCTTTCAACCTTCAAAACCCCCAAATTAAAACCGCTCTCACACTAAGCAAAAATTCCTTTTTCACAATATCACCACTATTTCATCCAAATTCCCCTTTTCACACTCCACTTCCCCCTAAAAAATGGAAACCCGAAAATGAGACTTTCCCTAAACAAGAGTCTCCAAAACTAATTAATAAATTAACTTTAAATTTCATTTCTCCAAACAATGGTAAAATAAATATTATTCAATAAACAATAATCAAATACCAAATAATCAATAAACAAAACACATGATAATAATAAACAATAATTAAATAACCATTCCCCAAAATAATAACATAATAGTATGTGCATGATAACATTATGACTTATTAACATAATCTCATGAAAATATTAAATCACCCCCTTAGCATAAATAATAATAATAATAATCAATACCCACTCACACCAATAATGATAATATATAATAACATAACAATACATTAACATAATAAATATATTACTTATGAATAATATTAAATCACACCTCAAACACATTAGTAACAATTATAATAACAACTAACATGATTGATCCAATATCTAACTTCACTCAAATAATCCACAATCCATGGCTAGGCATAAACCACGAAATAACTTCTCACATGAAAGAGACATTCACATTGAAGCATAAATAACACTAATCACAATAATAACAACCTGGCTAACCACAGGAATTAGCACCATCTAGTTGGGATCCAAAACCAAGGGTAGACACCAAAATCAAATAATCACATATCCCATAAGAAACATTCACATAAATGCAACACTCCAACTATAAGGTATAGGTGATCGGGCATTGTCTCATGACAACCTGGAAAGGTTAACACATTCTTAATCAATTGTCCCTAATTGAGGATAATGGTTAGGGTTAAGGTATATTTGGGCCTAGATGTTATCTCCTCAACCACCATTGGGATTAGAGGCATGCTCAGACCTGCTAATTCAGGTGGAGCCTAGTACATGTTCCCTCAAAAACATACAAGTTAGAGCACATATGCATAATAACCGAAGCACTAGGAAAGGAACTCTAGCAATCGTATCTCATTTTCATATGTCTCCTATTATATGTCCAATGGTACAATGCCACCCTTTCCTCCTAACCTAAAAACATACTATTACATCACCTAACTATCCAAATAATTCTTTGCATAGCAATAATAACATGACAATATACATCATACTCACTAAAGCACTAACAGAAGCTCATGTCCCATCTGCAACCACAAAACTTGAACACAAGTCAGTACATCTTCATGACAATAAAGACAATCATAATCAAAATCATAATGACATATCAAAATAATAATAATAATATATTAGAATCAAGTGGAAACCCTAAAAATAACCAAAGCACTCCCATCACATCAATATGTCCATAGCATGCATCCTAGTAATGGTCAAGTCTGAACACACACACACACACACATCATGACAAACCTACCCTTAAACATATATAATAAGTCTTATCCTAACCTTAACACATAGTTCATAAATTCATAATATACAACATCAATTGACTATCATTAGCACATACCTTTAAATATCCCTATTATTTTACCTTCATCTCTAAGTTCCAAAGCAAACTACCTGCACATCCACGATGAGAATGGAGGGGCACTACATGGTGTGTCTACTTTCAATGGTTGTGAATTTTTGGTACTTAAGTAAGATATTGCTTCAAAGAGAAAGTTACCTATGAAGAATATTTAATTTTATGGCACTAAAAAATGGGCCATATAGATGATAATTGTCTTAGGACATTGATAAAGTTATATCTTGTAGATTTTTTAAATGATTATACTCTTGATCTTGAATTTTGAGAACATTGCATTTATGGTAAACAAAATTATGTTCAATTTTACTTGAGTTCTCATAAATATTATGGGATGTTGGGCTTAATTAATTGTGATATATTTGGTCTTGTAAATTTCCATTTTATTTCTATCTATTATGTATATTTTTATAGATGATTATTCTAGGAGTATGTGAGTATATTTCCTCACAAGTAAATCTAAATTATTTATTCATTTTAAGGATTTCAAAGCCCTTGTATAAAATTAGACTGGTAGAAGGATTAATATTTTGAGAACTAATACTAGTGGTGGTTGTTTCCACATATTTTAATATTTAACATGATAATTTAATTTATAATTTATCATATTTAAATTACCGTGTGAGGCTGCTCTGCATGCTCTGGTATAGGGCCTATCTTTGCATGCTTTGAATCAATTTATACAAGAGAAAGATCCAGTTGAAATCATATTTAAGACAATTAAAAATGGTTTAATTCAATTAATTTATAAAATCATATTTGAATTATTGTATGAGGCTGCTCAACATGCTCTACTACAGGACCCATCTTTGCATGCTCTATTATAGGACCTACCTCATGCTATAATTAAAAAGAATTTAACACATGAGCATATATATTCAATTTAAATTTAATTTTTCATTCACAATGTATAATTTGTAATTGACTTTAAATATAATCAAAATTCTAAATCACCATATGAGGTTGCTTTGCATATCTTGGTTGAGGTGGTGTGACATCATCAAGATGGAAAGTGCCACCAACAAAGTAATACAAGGTCAAGTTTAAAGCACATGTGTACAAAATAGGTTAAAACATATATATTCAAGTGTACTAGATTAGGTGTTTTATTCTAATTTAAAATACCTACAAATTGTGCACACATGTAGAATTTTTTTTAAACAACCTGAAATTCAGCTATCTCCTGAATTGCTTGTGCATCAAATGGGTGCCCGATTCCCATCCTCATGGTCGTGTCAACCTACATACATAGACATTTAACACTTATAATATTTAAGTGCATGCACATTTGATATAGTGAATTCAAAATACAAAATTGTAAGCATAATTTTAAATAAAACAATATACATGTATGAGCACCTCATGCGAGATGCCTGACAATGGAGGAGCACTCGAAAATGATCCCTTTGGTGGAACTGACATGGAATTTAGATGCCTCCCCTAAACCAACATAAATATTTAAAACACATGTTCAAGATTGAATAACAAATTAAAATCAAGTTAAAAAATTATTTAATATATTTAAAAAATAAATCAAAATACCCATAAGGATTTTTGACTTGCACTGGTGTCGATGTAAAACAAAATTGACGAGAAAAAGATTTCCCTATGGTCACCATCTATACCAAAAAATTTGATTGTTAAATAAGTCTTCAATTTTTTTGATATATATGTTCATTAAAAAACACATGTGCTTAAAAAATTGTTATAAATTCAACATGCACATGTATATTTATACTTGTGTTGAAATATCTATAGGGTGATGCTCAGTATTAATAAACTCAACGTATGAATTGATATCATCAGAATCTCCATGTGCACCTAAACTAGGTGTATCTTGATCAGGTCCATAACATAGTTGATGACAATTGGTACATACGTGAGGTGTCGACATAGGTAGAGAGGTACTAGGAATAGCTCCATACAATGCTCCTCCATGGTCTCGCTCTCTAGCCCTAGTTGTCTTCGGAGAAATTTTCTCGTCAAGGTCGGTCGCGAGCTCACTCAAAGATCCTAGTGCAGATACCACCGCACGATGGTGCATCAGTGCAGGAATGGAAACAAAGAGGATCTACAAGAGGTTGAGCATGCGTAGGTCTTCTGGGATCAACCTGTGCCCCTAACCTCTGTTGTGGCATTCTATCACCAACACCCTGAAATGATTTGAAATCAAAATAGTTGACCCAACACAAACTATGTATATAATTTCCTCAAAAAATATAGAGGGATGATCTCCAAATTATCATGTGGTGGTTGCTCAAATACCATCCACCATCAATCCCAAAAATTGGTAATCTGTTGATGTCTGCACCACTTCATTGATATTCTTGGTTTGTTTGTAGGAATGGGTTGGTTGGTGACAGGGTCAACAAAAAAAGGTGCAAGATGGGCATTTGTTTTAAGGTCCAAATTTTTTTTATAGGAGATACCATCAAAATAAAATTGTTTCCTCTCTTCTCTCCATCATTGATTCATGTCTAATTCCACATCAATGGACCTAACAACATCAACAATGTTTTACATCGTAGATGAAAAATACCTCAAGCGTGGTGGAATCAATGCTTCATTTTGAATAGCATTGATCTAATCTTGAATTGATCTAATGTTATCAATTATCCACACTCACAAGCAAGCCTCATTGGATCCATGTGGTGGAGCTGGGGGGTTATGAGGTGGAGGGGGTGGAGGGGGAGGTGGAGATGAAGGTGGAGGTGGAGGGGGTGGACGTGGACGTGGAGGGCGTTGAGGTGAAGGGGGATGAGGTGGTGGATTGAGGATATCATCAATATCAAATTGTTCCATGACCTATATAATTGAACCTAAAAAACTTATACAAAATTAACAAACAAGTACAAAATTACAAGAAATACTTAAATTTTAAACGTGCATGAGTGTTTAAATAGGATACATACATACACATACATTCATCATTCAACTTGAGCATACATACAAATTTCAAAATTTAAGATACATGTTTACAAGAAAAAATAGGATGTGCAATGCATACATACATCATTCAACTTGACCATACATACAAATTTCAAAATTTAAGATACATGTTTAAGAGAAAAAATAGGATGTACAATGCATACATACATCATTCAACTTGACCATGCATACAAATTTCAAAAAGATCTATGTAATTTTAATACATGTACATTTACTAAAAAATAAACTTAAAACATACACAAAAAGCTAAATTTCTAGGTAAATTTAATCCCCTTAAACCATTTTCTTAAAAAACCCCTTAATCCATGATATAAATTATCTAACTGAATACAAATGAAAAAATGTGTAAGGCTCATTTATGTCTAAGGCATGTAAATGTAAAAACAAATAATTGTTAATGTGATGTGAAATCTCTTTACAAATTACATTAAATTAGAAGAAATTATGATGGCTTAAGGGGTTCTCGTAGGATGGATTAAGAGGTCGTAATAGGATGCCTTAAGGGGATCTATGAATTAAGGTTGTAGGCAAAATTATGGCTTAAGGGGATAAAATTTGGTGAAGTTGCCCAAGGCAACCAAATTTCATTAAGTTACATTTACTATATTTTAAAATGTACATTTAGGAGGTAATTAATAACATATGATGGCCTCTTATTGTTAATTTATAATCACTTTATCATGATGGCAAGCAAGGGGATCAAATTTTGTGAAGTTGGTGTGGCACATGTACTTGAGTAATATGATTTAGTAGGAATTTAGAGGCACATATTTGCATTATACACTTGCTCATTAGATCTCTTCATTATCATCTTTGTGCTCAAGGAATGGTCCAACAATATTGTTCGATAATTATAGGTGCTTGTCTTGTGACTAAGATACTTGTCTAAGTCTTATCCTCTTGTCTTGAAAACAATGGGATCATAATAGGATGCCTTAAGGGGTATTTTTTTTGGATTCAACTGTGTGAATTTATTTGCATCAATGTTTCAGATCACACTCTATGATAATTAGACCCGAGTTAAATAAAAATAGAGAGAGAGAGAGAGGTGGTTGGATAAAAAGAGAAAATGAAAATGACTAAACACATTCAAGTAAAGAACGAGGATAAAATGCTAAGAAATGCTAATATTAATAAGCATAAAAATAAGCAAATTTATATAAGCATGAATATTATGCTTATATAAGTACTATGCTTATATAAGCATAAAAATTATGCTAATATAGAAATGGTTCAGCGCTAATTAAGAAAAAGAAGCGAAAGAAATAAAAGAGCAAGTAAAATAAGCTAAAGAAAAAAAGAAGAAAAAGAAAGCATATAGCCAAGTTTAAATAAAAAAATAAAAAAAAAGAAAGAAAATGTAAAAATAAAGAAGGGGGAATGCAATAATAGAAATTATAAAAAATTTAAAAAATAATAAGGGGATCTTTGAATGATGGCTTAAGGGGATACAATTTTGTGATGTTTCCCAAGGCAACCAAATTTCATTAAGTTACATATACTATATTTTAGAATGTGCATTTAGGAGGTAATTAATAACATATTATTCCCTCATATTGTTAATGTATAATCACTTTATCATGATGGAAAGCAAGGGGATCAAATTTGGTGAAGTTGGTGTGGCACATGTACTTGATTAATACGATTTAGTAGGAATTTAGATGCACATATTTGCATTTTACACTTGTTCATTAGGTCTCTTCATTAGCATATTTGTGCTCAAGGAATGGTCCAACAATCTTGTTTGATAATTATAGGTGCTTGGCTTGTGACTAAGATACTTGTCTAAGTCTTCTCCTCTTGTCTTGGAAATTTATCGTAGGATGGCTTAAGGGGATCTATGAATTAATGTCCTAGGACAAAATGATGGCTTAAGGGGATAAAATTTGGTGAAATTTCCCAAGGAAACCAAATTTCATTAAGCTACATATACTATATTTTAAAATGTACATTTAGAAGGTATTTAATAACATATGATGGCCTTCTATTAATTTATAATCACTTTATCATAATGAAAAGAAAGGGGATCAAATTTGGTGAAGTTGGTGTGGCACATGTACTTGAGTAATACGATTTAGTAGGAATTTATAGGCACATATTTTCATTATACAATTGCTCATCCGATCTCTTCATTAGCATCTTTGTGCTCAATTAATGACAACAATCATGTTTGATAATTATAGGTGCTTTTCTTGTGACTAAGATACTTGTTTAGGTCTTCTCCTCTTGTCTTGAAAATAATCTTGTTATGCTTTTTTGCACAAAAATTTGTCACAAATGGATTAAGACACATATGCACATAGATCCCTACAAGTTACATTAGAATTAGACTATATTGCATTGGAAATACTAGGTCATACGATGAAACCTTGTTCAAGACCAAGCCACAAACATGACCTCATTTACATAAGCTAAGATTGTTCGCTCTTAGTAAATGAATGGCATCCCCACATTTTATATTATGTTGAAAAATGGGCCCATATTTGAATCAAACTTAAGCTTTAATGGACCATGGATCTAATGAAAAATATTTATATTAAGGCATTTTTTAATGTCATCAAAGTTGAAACTATTAAATTGTAACCACAATTTGAACATATCATCGAAGAATTTGACAATGTGTTCAATGAAATTTGTGGTTTTAAATTACTTTACCTATCACTTTGGGATCCATCACACCTAATATTATGTTCTATGTAATGTATCATGATTTAGTGTTTGACAAAATTTTAGGTTGTTGAAGTTGGATTCATTCCATAGGTGTTGTATGTTGTACACGCTAGAATAACTTAAAGTAATATAGATTGAAAAGAGTATAAATTTATTTTTAATAGAGTTCAAACAAGATGTAATGAGGATCACAAGAAATATTTAGACAATAGGAAAATTAAGGATAAGTTTTAGATTTGAACCATGATCCTATAACAAGGATTCTAGATAATGGGATAAGGAAACTAAGGTTATATGAATTCCAATAATGGAAAGACGCTAAAATAAACTAGAAGATGATCAACTTTTAGGATGAATAAAATAGATTCATGATATAATAATTTAATAATTCCCCTAATATTTTATGATTTAGAGCTCTAATATTCAACTCCACTTTTTTAATTTTTTTATAATTCCCTGTGAAATGAGAGAAGATAGAGATACATGTTTTCTATTCTAGTATTAACAAGGCATGTAATGTGTTTTAAGTGCCAAATTTTATATAAGCACTACCAATTTTTAAGGGAAATGAATTTTATAAACTTGATCAAATTAGGGAACAAAAGAGAGGGAAAACAATCATTTGAAAAAAATTATAGGGATCCTAGCACTAGACAGTGCTACATGTTGTGGGCTAAAGTTCCCAAGGGTGCTAGTGTAAACTTATGATATATTTGATCTTGAATCTTTATAAGTAATTTGATTATGATTTCTTGAGTTTAGGGCTCTTGTTAAGTTGATTGGATCGATTAATTTTATTGGTTTGATTCCAAATTGGTTGATTTCATCAAATTTTAGGTGAACCTTGAGAGTTTTTTAAACCTTTCATAAAGGAGGTTCAAGGATTACTCTAGTAGAAAACTATATGTATGTTAATATGTTAGAGAGTATGTGTTTGTGCATACATATTTAAAACATAAAGCAATGCAAATGAAATATTTTCACTTTGAAATATCCAAGCATACAAATTTAAAACATAAAGCAATGAAAATGAAATAGGTGCATACAAATTTAAAACATAAATTAATGCAAATTAAACCATAAACCCTAAACATTACAAATGGAAATAGTTTAGGATCATTTTGCTCGATTTTAGGTAAGGTTTTTGGTTTTGAAAGGTAAATATTTTTGGTTGGTTTCAATTTTGGGTTGATTTTTTTATTTTTGATTAAGGAAAAAATAGGTTTTGAAGGGGCCCCGAAACCCTTTAATAGAAAAGTAGAGACAGATATAACATGACCAAGTACAGATCAAAAAATAGAAAGCTTTTAGAAAAGAAGACCCATAAAAACCAGCATTGAGGCAACGCCACAAAAAAAACCAACAACAAGCCAGCCACTAGGCCAAATTCTTCAGGATGTCTGCCACCTCCTACTCCAGTTGGTTCATGTTGAGTGTCACTTTCTTTAGCTCCTGAATGTTGATAGGGGCCTTGTTTTCCTTTCTCTTCAGATTCACTCTAGTTCTTTTGCTTGGACCAACATACTCCTCCTGGCCTTTCTCTTTTTAAGCATCCAGTTCCACAATAGTCTTTTCCTGATAAACATTCTCTAGGTTGCCAACCATGATGTTCATTGTATCCACAGTAGTCTTAATACCTTGTGGCTCATGTTCATCACCATTTGGATTGACTCTTTTATATTCTTAAGATTTTCCTCAATAGAAGAAAGCTTGTCATCATGATTTTTCTTAAATTTTTGAAGATCTTCAACTGTTTTCTTGAGGCAATCTACCATGTATTTATTTTCTTCTTTAGTCCATAAGTTAGTAGCCCTATCTCTATCTCTAATTGTGTGGTCAATCAATTCAAGCCCTTCTAGCTTGTTTCTCAAAGCCCTCTATTTCAACTTAATTTCCTTTATCTCAAAAAACACCCATCTCATTAATCTAAAAAAGTCCACAGCCCCGTTGCGAGCAATGGAAAGGATGTCATCAGGGAACTCACGTTCGACTTTGAAATAATGGTCATCTACATTGAGGTCTCTGGGAAAATGAGGCCTATCCTCTTCGTCAGTGGCAGGGTAGCTAGAATCCTCAGACAATGGGGCTGACTGAGACTCCTTATGGTTAGAATCATAGGAAGGGTCCACTAAATCATTTATTTTAACCTTCTCCTAGGGGAGGCAATATATTTTCCTTTCACCTAAGATTTGGCATCTTCAGAGCCTGGGAAAAAAACCTTAACTTTGCCTTTAGGGGTCAAAGAACCAGGTGTAGAGGGGGTGCTAGCTTTCATCTTTCCTTTTCTACTGCCCTTTCCCAAATCCTTCAAGGATGGGCCAACCTCATCCTCCAAATTTGTTTCCCATTCCTCCTTTTCCGTGTAACTTGTGCCCAATTCATCCTCAGTAGAAACAGACAAGTGGGGAGAAGGGGACAGTTGGGACAGGGTCAACATGGCTTTAAAATGCTCAAAAATTAATATAAGCAAGCCTTCATGAAGGACAGGGTATCTAACAGGGTTCATGCTATGGTAATTAAGGTTGGCGTTCAAAGAGGTAAGCAGATAGAAAGGAAAAGAAACCCTTACCTAATGTTGAAAGTGGTTAAGGAACACAAAGTGGTAGCCAAAGACCCTAGTGTATCTCCCATCCAAAGTGATGTATTCCATAATCACCTTTAAAACCTCCTGCCAAAGAAACTTAATGTTCTTAGAGTCATAGCTACTTTTAGAGACCCTACGAAGGTCCTCTTTTTCCTTCTCCGTCTTCGAAAACTTTTTCACCTCTAGGTCTAAGAGTTTCCTATCCCTGTAAAATATGAGACCCTCCATAGAAAGCCTCGTCACCTCAGCTATAAGTTGCTCGTTGATGGAAACCTTTCTCCCAAATAGATTAATTTTACCATTCTTCCATTCCCTAGCAAAGTACCTTGTTACCTCTGGGCTCTAGCCATGAAACTTTTCAATATAATGGGTGAGCCCCCCTTCTCCAACAGTGGTCACACCTTAGCATTCTTCCTCAACTCCTCACAATCCATCGGTTCCACACAACGACGATCACCACCCATTTTAGTAAAGTAACAAAACCACTCAGAAAGCTCTTGAAAGCCACACAAACTAATCGCCAAAATACCCAGAAAGCATGTGAGGCAAAATATCTCGGAATAGCAATTGAGACTTTGGTACTCCGGCCTTCAATATGGAATTATTAAACAACAATTCCAAGACTACATGACTTGACACTCCTCATCCATAATCATTAGTTCATAGGGATATTACTAGCCTTCTTGTGGATTTTTTTGTACTTTAGTAAGGCTATGACATCAGCCTCTAGCTTGTCACCCCTTTGCCACGTGTTTTTTTCGTTGACCTGAACACCCTTGTTAGCAAAAAACTATGCCATCGTATTAATTTCTCGGTAGGCATGGGAAATGAAGCATTTTTCAAAAGATCTTATTATCCTTTTAGATATATTTATCTAGCTTTCTATGGTCCATAAAGGCTTTTGGAGGCCCTTAATACATTGGATGATATTATTAGAGTCCCCTTCTAACCAAACATAATTGCAATTCAATTGATGGGAAATATTTAAAGCTTGGAATGCCCCTATGGCTTCAGCAAGGTGGTTGGTCTAGGTACCCAAGGGGAACGCCACCGCTGAAATAAAAATGCCATTCTTGTCCCTTATCAATCCCCCACACCTAGCAGACCCAGGATTACCCTTAGCCGTCCCATAAAAGTTAATTTTTACCAAACCAGGAGGAGGAAAATTCGAATGGATGCCATTTTTGGGTCCCTTAGTTGGTTTAAGGGGATAAGAGATATCAAAATTTATCTTCCAAGCATCAGCAACTCTGAACTCGTAATCTTGACACTTGACCTTTACTTTTTCCTTAGTTTTACAACTTAGCCCATTTAAGTTCTCTCCCATAGCTTTGATAGTTTTACGAAAAAAAATTTCCTCCAAAAGAGTAGAATCCCTAAAGATTCTATTGTTACATTCTTTCCAAATACCCCACACAAGGTGTGGGAAGATGTACTGCCAGAGCAACTTTAGCACCTAATTGTTTGAGGGAGATTTCCACTGGCAATAGAAGTCCAAGATAGAGCCAGGAAAAACCCAGGTGAGATTCCACAATTGCAAGACCCTGCACCAAATGTCATAGGAAAAAGGACAAAGGAGAAAAAGATGTGACACAGTCTCAGCCTCTGCACAACAAAGATAGCATCTATTAGGAAGAGATATTCCATGCTTACAGATATTGTCATTAGTCAGAATTTTGTTCTAAAGAAGGATCCAAGCAAAAAAGTTGACTTTGGGTATTAGGTTATGCACCCAGGCCTTCGCCCACAAAGGAGAGGGGGAGTAATGATAACAAGAGGCCACCACCAAGGAGACAGAGAAGGACCCTTTTGATGACATTTTCCAAACCATTGTATCCTTCTGGTCCCACGGATTCAACACAAACACAAAATAATTTAGAAGAGACTACAGGGGAGTAAGGTCTGGACTAATTGAATAAATGCGAACCCATTAGTCATTTCTCCAATTATCCCCAACTAAAGTACCAAATCTGGTTTTTCACTCCTCCATATGAAGCTTGAAGATAGTATGATCACAAAGAGGCTCATCACCAATCCAATTATCTTCCCAGAACAAAATCTTTTTGCCATCTTTGAGTTTCCAGAATGCACCTTTCACAGCAAGATCCCTAACCTTAATGACACTATTCCAAAGAGTAGAGCCATGAGGGAGATTTTGAGAACTAATAAATTCCTTGAAATAAATGACATCACATAAATATTTTTTGTTCCAAATAGCATTCCATTCGCAGGCTTCAGCAAAGGTCCTCCAAACCTGCTTTGCCAAGAGAGCTTTATTAAAGACTCTAATATTCTATAGACCAAGACCTCCATATTTTTTAGGTTTGCACACATTCTCCCAAGCAACCAACGGTATTCTCTTTTTCTCCTCAACCCCCGACCAAAGAAAGCATTTCTGAATCTTCTTTATAATTTCAAAAAAATTGGATGGGATCTTGAACAAACTTAGAGCATAGATAGGAAAATTCTTAAGGGAAGACTTAAGCAACATAACTTTACCCGCTTGAGTGAGGAGGGCCCCTTTCCAAGGTTCTAGCTTCCGATTAAACTGATCCACAAGGGAAATCCAAAAAGAATTAGGGGGTTTGGTTCCCAAGGGAAGCCCCAAATAAGTGGAGGGAAGAGAGTTAACAGCACAGCCAAAAATTTCAGCCATCTTCCTTTGCCTAGGTTCAGAAGTGTTGAAAAAGAGAAGGGAGCTTTTCATCCTATTAATTTTCTACCCTGAAGCTTCTTCATAAAGCAAAAGAGAAAACTTCAAAGTTATAGCTTCTCCAATTGTTGAACTTCCCATGAGAATAGTGTCGACGAATTGTTGATGAGAAAAACAAGATTAGTTGATGATGGCTTTAGCCCTTTTAAACTTCCATCCATCACCTTTTTGTGCAGTAATCTTTCCAAGCTCTCTGCCATCAGAGTAAAGAGGATAGGAGAAACAAGATCTCCTTTTCTCACCCCTCTTGAAACCTTGAAAAAGTGGGAAGGGGACCCATTGATAATAACAACAATGTTGGTAGTAGAAATCATTTCCCATATCATTTGAAGAAATCTCTCTAAGAAACCAAAATCTCTTAAAACCTTCAACAAGAACCCCCAATCCACCCTATCATAGGCCTTGGACATATCCAATTTTAGTAAAAAACCTTGGCTCTTTGATGCCTCTAATGAGTGAATGTTCTCATGAACAGTGATAATAAAATACAATATCTATCTACCAGGGACAAATCCATTCTGCTGAGGAGAAATCAGGAGCGGAAGAGCACCAAGCAGCCTTGTTGTAACAACTTTAGAGATAATTTTATAAAATGAATTGCATAATTTGATCAGGCAAAAAGAGTAAAAAACATCAGCACCAGGGAACTTAGGGATAAGAGAAATGAAAGTAGAATTAAGCTCCTTCAACAGTTTTCTTGATCCAAAGAACTCTTTGATCACATTAGCCACATCCTCAACCACAATCTCCCAGAAGACTTGAAAGAAGAACATCGGAATCCATTTGGACTAGGGGCCTTATTCCCTTCAAAAGAAAAAACGGCCTTCCTAACCTCTTCCAAAGAGGGAATAGCAATCAAAGATCTATTTTGATTCTCGTTCAAAATGTTGGGAATAGCATCAATGAGAGTTTTTTGAGCATTCATGTCTAGCCTTTCTTCCGCAGCTAAGAGATTAGCAAAGAACTGATTAGCCTCACTCCTGATCTCATCCTCATTATCAATTTTGGTGCCATTCTTCATAATTTTAGTAATACGATTTGAAGCCCTATGTTTTAGATTTATCATGTGGAAGAACCTGGTCTTCTTGTCTCCTGAAGAAAGCCACACTGATCTCGATCTATGTTTCCAAAATTATTCTTCTTTAGAGATAATATCATGATAGCTCGTAAGAATTTTGTTTTCTCTGGAGAGGAAGTCTACCACGTAACCATCTTTCTGAATTCTATCCTAGATATCCTTTAACTCAAGCTGGATGGTAGAGTTCATAGCAAAAATATCCCCAAATACATCCTTATTCCATAGTCTAACCTTATTTTTTACCTCACTAAGCTTTTTGGCCACCCGAAACATAGCAGTACCACTGACCTTAATGTTCCACCATTCTTTAATGCATTTAAATATTTGAGGATGAGACAACCACATTATTTCAAATCTAAAAAGAAAATTCCTCTTACCTGACACAGAGTCCACCACAAAACTGATGGGGAAGTGATCCGACCCAATCCTAGAGAGAGCAATCAAAGAGCAGAAATAGTCCACCATCCAGTTATTCAATATTAAAGCCCTATCAAGTTTGACTTGAATAAGATCATTCCCAACCCACCTGTTAGACTAGGTATAGGTCGCCCCCTTGAGATCCACATTGTGCAAGCCTTGGGAGTTAATAAAATCCACCAAATCCAGTTTACTATCCATCTGTATTTGAGATCGTCCAAAAACATTTGACACAAGCAACGAGGTGTTGAAGTCTCCCATAATGATCCAGTTCTCATTAGGGAAACTAAGTCTGAAAGACTCAAGTCTTTTCCAAAAGTTCCTTCTCGTAGTTTTATTGTTGGAGCATAGATATTAGACAAGATCCAATAGAAGTTATCTCTAATATGCCTGAATCTAGTAGCCACATGGTTAGCATCTTCCCAGACCGGAGTACCAAGAAGATGGTCTTGATTCCAAAAAGTCACTAAGCCTCTGGAGGTGCCCTTCGAACTCCTACCTTGCACACCACAATTCTTGAAAATCTTAATCCTTTCCACTCTTTCCTTAGGCATCTTGGATTCCTAGACAAGTAAAATATCAGGCTTATGGTCCCTAGCAAAATTGTGCAAAATATCTTGTGTGTGGGAGTTTTTTAGCCCCCGAACATTCCATGACATGAACTTCATTACTTAGATGGAGTGTTACTTCAACAAATCTTTAGGATGGTTCTTTGAACCCCATCAACAATATTTTGGAGGCATTCCTGCTCTCTATGCCACTTTTTTGGTTTTCTACCAGAACTTCTCTCGTTACCACAATCCGCTTTTGTCCTGTTTCTTGTAGAAACCCCCATAGTATTGTTCCCTTTTTTACTCTTCTTCTTTTCAACTTTTGTGTATGAACTATCCCCTTCCATGTCCATATCCTCAAGTGCCATGAATTTTTGACCATCCATAAAATCATTAACTATAGCGACCTTCTTAATCAAATAATTCCCTGGGTCATTCCTCTCCTTACGGGTGTCCACAGAATCCCTGAATGTAGATTTCACAACCTTCAATGAGCTTTGAGATCCTTCTTGGATAGAAGAAGGAATAATATTCATCCCTTCCGCCAAAGAATCCTCCTCACAGCTTGCTTTACTTCCTGCCCCATGGCCAATCTGAGATGTATCCTCTGAACACTCACCAAAGGAGTCAGAAACCTTCTCTACTGAGTTCATGCTTCCATCAAGCTTACCGATACTCCCTCCATCTATCTTTCATCCTCTCCCTGGGACCCCTTGGTGCTCGATTCCATTAGGTCATTGTTTAGATCCTTATCATCTACTTTTGGAGCTTCAAGGTTGTCAAAGATATTCCCTTTCAAAGGCTCCTCATCATTATTAACCCCCAGATTGGGATTCTGAAACTCCTCACTTTTCTCCTGAACAACCCCAAAATTGTTCATCTCACCCTTGTTCAAGGAGGGAACATCATCCAAGGGTTTCTCTGAAGTTTTTACCTTCCATATTTTGGTCTCCTTGATGATCGACTTGGCTTCAGTCTTAGACACTTTGGTTGGGAATTTCCTAGCCCAATGCCCAGATTTTTTGTAGGCGAAATACACAAAAGGAAGAGTCTCAAATTCAATTATCCAGACCCACTTGCCAAGTTTAGACACAATTTCTATAGAGGATGGCAGATCAGTGGACTGAGTTATACCCACACAAATCCTAGTAAAAACCATCCTTTTCCTAGCCGAAGTCATGGAATCTATAGATAATAGCTCCCCAAAAGAGTTTGCAATTCCCCTGAAAACATCCTCATTCCAAAACACCAAAGTTAAACCTAGCAACTGAACCCACACAGGCACCACTTCAAAATATGTTTCGAGAAGTCCATTTTTGGAGACCACTTCTTAAGAGCCAAGGATGACTTGCCAAGAACCCATGGACGACCACATAGTATTGTAGGCTTGTCCTCTTCACAGGAAAAATCAAAGGAAAAGAAACCCTTAGGAAGGGTTGCAACCTCAACTTGTCCTTTTTTTTTCCACTTCTTCCTAACAAAATCCCTAACCACTTCAATATTTGGTCTCGGGCCCATGAATTTACCAACCAACGAAGAGGCCATCATCGAAACGTTATGGTCAATCACTGGATTAGGAACTAGAATAGAAAAATTCCCACTCAAAGGGACCGAAATGTTTCTAACCGGAGGAAAGACTGACTTACTAATAGGCTTAGTCCCAAACAGTGAGGCCCAGCTTCTTTTTGAGTCCTCCCGACATATGTCTCAAAAAATTCTCCAGAGACCCCAGTCTAACTTGGGAAATAGGGTACTTGGTCGTGTCCTGGTTCACCAGAAACCTGGCCCCACCAACCCCAACATTCAAAGAGGGGCCAAGAAACACCTTACCTCCAAGGTCCACCTTACTACCTAGGTCCCCCTGATTCCCCAGGCCCCAGTCCTCGAAATCCGCACCCCCTACTCTTCACCTGCATTCTCCCTTGCCGCATTCACAGAAATTCCATCCCCCAACAAAGATCCAACTGCCTTTGAACCAGATACCTGCTACAAGATAGAAGGAAATTCAAAACCTCGCTCCCGCTCACCCATTCCCAATCGCCCAAGCAGTTGATTTTTTTGTTTGATTTCAATGTAAGGTTTCATTATTTTGTAGGAAGATTGAAATGAAAAAAAATCAATACAAATACAAATACATAAAAACAAACCTAAATACATAGCTAATAACCAAAAAATGAAAAAAAATGGAAAGAAATGGAGGAAAGACTTACCTAGTAGCCGTCAATTGCTTTCGCTCACCCAGGATCCCGATTGCACGAAGTAAAAATGAGCTCACAAGTCATTTAAAAAAAAAATACTTCTACGAAATGGGATCCTATTTTGTAGCAATCGAGATCATGTTTCTTAAAGCCAAGTTCAAGACACTAAAACGAAACGGGATCTTGATTTTTTAAAATCGAAATCCCATTTTAATTTTAGGCTCGAGACCTCGAAGCGAAACAAGATCTCGATTCGTTTAAGCCCAATTTTGGGATTTTTTCTAAGGCTAAAACTTCCACCTTAAGTGGACTCAACTTCGTGCTTTCACCCATAATTTTATGGCACTAAAAAATGGGCCATATAGATGAGAATGTTCTTAGGACATTGATAAAGTTATATCCTGTATATTTTTTAAATGATTATACTCTTGATCTTGAATTATGAGAACATTGCATATATGGTAAACAAAATTATGTTCAATTTTACTTGAGTTCTCAAAAATATTATGGGGTGTTGGTCTCAATTCATTGTGATATATTTGATCTTGTAAATTTCCATTTTATTTCTAAGTCTATGTATTATATATCTTTTTATAGATGATTATTCTAGGAGTACATGAGTATGTTTCCTCACAAGTAAATCTAAAGTATTTATTCATTTTAAAGTTTGCAAAGCCCTTGTATAAAATTAGACTAGTATAAGGATTAACATTTTGAGAACTAGTACTAGTGGTGGCTTTTTTCCACATATTTTGATAGATTTTTTAAGGAGCATGGAATTGAAAGACACATGACAATTCCATAGACCCCTCAATAGAATGATTTTTTTTAAATGATGAACAAGACACTAATGGAGAGGGCTAGGATTATGATTTTAAACTAGTTTCAAATATAAATTATAGGTTGAATTAGTTTCTATGACATGTTACCTAGTTAACAAGTCTCATGTATCAACTATTATTGAAAATACACTTATGGAGGTGTGGATGATCAAAAATTCCTCATCATGGCATCTTCAAGTTTTTGGTTGTGAGGCATAAATGGATGTGCCTAGGGAGAAGTGGTAAAATTTAGAGAAAAAAGAAATGAAATGCATATTTGTGTTGTATATGGTGTTAGTTTGAAAGGTATAAGCTTTGGGACCTTGTGATTGAGAATTTTTTTTAGAGAAAAAGTGTGAATTTTAGAGAAATTAAGGCTTTTATCATGGCATTGTAGCCTATAGAGGATGCGAATAAATATGAAGTTCAATTACCCTTAAATACTAAGAAATTTGAATTATAATCTCATAAAGCACACAAAGAGGAGATTTCATAAGGTTTACATAGTTTCAAAGAGGAGATAGAACCCCTACCTCAATTCTTGAGGAGGTCCACTTTGTAGAGGTAGCGACCAAATAAACATATTCCTAATTGGAGATGTATGTTATCTTTGATTAATAATATTGATGAAACTATAACTATGAAGGAGGCAATGTATATGAGGCATTTTGAGTCCTAGAGAGTATCTATAGATGAAGATATTATTGCATTTAAAAAGGAAACATGGTACTTGGTATTGTTTCCAAAGAAAGAAAACTAGTTGGACCATAAATAGGTATTCCAAAGGAAGACTGATTTTGAAGATAGTATTAAAAATTACAAGGTAAGGTTGGTCAAAAAAGGTTATTCCTAGATTGAGGGGATATACTTTTCTGAGATTTTTTCTCCAATTGTTAAGATAACATCTATCAACCTCTTGTTATCTACAGTAGTAAATTTTAATTTAGAGATAGAATAGATCAATGTGAACACAACATTCCTTCATGGTGACTTGGAGGAAGAGATCTACACAGCCAAAGCACTATGTGGAGAAAGATAAATAAAATTTCATTTGTATTAAAAATTATTGTATGGTCTCAAGTAATATGCTAGTATGTGGTACAAAAGGTTTGACTCTTTTATTTTGGGATTATTTTTTTTAGATACAAATCATATCACTATGTTTACTATAAGATGAATGGTTATAATTTTCTTGTTATCATATTATTTTAAATAGATAATGTGTTATTCTTTGGTAGTAGTAAGGAAATGATTTGCGATTTAAAGTCTTGAATTTTGATATAATTTAAGATCAAGGACTTGGGAGTAGTTAAGTGTGTTCTATGAATGGAGATCATAAGAGATAGAGCAAATAGAAAGCTTTGGTTATTCTAGAGAAACTATGTGAACTCAATGTTGGAGAGATTTAGCATGTCAATTCATATACCTTTAAGTGTTCCTATTTCGATAAGGACTAATCTATTTGTAGATTAGTATCTATCAACACCTAGTGAGATAGAGGTTAGGGCTTTAGTACAACAAAAATCTAGTAGGCTATTGTTGTCAACTAGTTTTTGTTTCCTTGTGAACCTACACGAGGGTGTAGTAAGTGTTTCTTCCTATTCTTATTCTAAACTCTCTAAATTTGAACCTTATTCTTCCTATATTCTCCTATCCTACATATTCTTCTACTTGTGTATCTCCCTACTTAGTTTTGGTTTCAAAATGTGTGGTTTTATTTTCCTTCTCTTTTGGTTGTACTTGATCAAACTTAACTTTGAGTTCCCCAAAAATTACATCTCTCAAATCTACAATTTTTAAGATTAAATTATTCGAAAGATTATAAGCCTTAACACTATCACCATTTTTCCTTAGGTTCATGAACAAAATTCTCATAGCCAAATATCTTAAAGTGTAAAAAAAATGTTTCTTACCTATCTACACTTCATAGGGTGTTTTATCAACCAAATAAAAATATGGTGACCTAAAAGAAAAAGTAGTACTTGGAACTTTGAAATCCAAAAACAATAATCCAACTAAGCAATACTTAACATGATTGGCTACTATCCTATTTTTGTATTTTTGCTTTCAAATATCATACTACTATTTTATAATAGCCTTGTTATGGTTTAGGACTATCTGGTATACTGTTGATTTGATCAATGGCTTGCATAGTTTTAAGTATTCTAGCATAAACTTCTTGTTTTTTATTAACTTTGGCTGGTCTATGGTTATAATGTTCAATGATGGCTTGTGTGCGACACTAGTTGTTGTTTCTTGGTGTTGGTTGGTGGTGTTGTTTCCCACCTTGTTTTGGTTCCTTTTTGTCTTTTGTTTGTAACCATGGGATCAGGGCCCTTTCCCTGCTTATCTAATCAAAAACATGATTTTGGTTGTGTCTATTAATGTTCTATCCATCCTCTTTATGGTGTGATTTTGGTATGATTTATATGGATTATTTTTCACCTTACATTACTTGCATGTTTATGAAACCCATCAAATTCTCTAGAATAATATTTGCTCCATTATCTAACAATATTTCTATTTTCTAATTCATTTGATTTTCAATAAGAATATCCAAATCCTTAAACTTTCTAAGAAATCCACAGAAAAATAATGTCATGTGGGCATCCCATTTTTACACTCCAACATGTTTGGAGATCATTAACTATTTATTTTTAATATAATTCAATTACAATTTATAAGGCTAGGCTTTCAAGGTGAATGACACACCTATTCCTACAGAAAAATAATTCTTACAAACCTTTTATATATTAAGGCATACATTAAGAAATGAGAAATTTAAAGGTTCTAATTGATCCAATAAAATTATGAAACATATTCATATATAATTTCTATTAGTTTGTATAAGGTAAATCCATGGTCATATGCTCATTCAATAATGTCTTAAAGATGACAAATGAAATGTTACTAAAGAAAATGGGCTATGTCATATTTCCACTTTAGTTTGAACAAAAAAGGTACATTTTTTATTTTATATCATTCCTCGTACAAATTTATTCTCTATTTCACTTGTCCAAGACCATGGCTAGAAAATTTAAAAGTAATTTATTTGTTCATACATCAATGTGTTAAATTATTAATGAAGGGAAATTTATAAAGAAGCTCCATATTAATATGAAGAGGGTATTTATGAAACTTTCAAAGAAAATTTAAAAGTAATTTTTTTTGTTCATACATCAATGTGTTAAATTATTAATGAAGGAAAATTTATAAAGAAGCTTCATATTAATATGAAGAGGGTATTTATGAAACTTTCAAAGTTTGTTTCAAAAAAAGAATAATAAAAAGTAAGAAACAATGAATCAAAGAAAGTGTATAAAGATTACATTAATGTACCAAAAAATAAAAAGGAAATACCAAATAAATATCAAATCAATTAGGAAAAAAAGAAAGGTGCAAAGGAAGTAAGAGTAACAACACAAGTACTTGAGTTTTAGGCCCAAAATACTACATATGGAACCCAAATAAAGTGGTTTTGGTGTATCCAATACCTATAATTTCACTACAATAGCAAGTTAAGAAGCGAAGATGGGTAAGGAAATAATTGTCTATTGGTGCACCAGCTAAACAAGTGTGTATGACTTAACATGAATAAGTATCAAGAAGAAATGCATGCAATTAAAATATAGGTAAAGAGAAAAAAATAACGGTAAGGCAAATTGGATGATGACTTTTGAAGCAATGGCAATCCAATGAATGACTTAAAATCATAGGTTTTAAAGTTGACATCTAAGAAGAATTCCATTTAGTGATTTAAGAATATCACTATAGAGTATACCCATGTATACATATAACTTATATTTTATTCTTTTATCTTTTTATTTTTCTATTCACTTCTCATTTTTTTCCTTTTGGTTTATTCCTTTCTTTTTTTATTAATATATTGATTCCACCTTTAATATTTCTTTTACATGATTATCTTTCCTACTTTGGGGAATTTTTGGTTTCCCCTTTTTCTTTTTCATTTACCTATGTTTAACATACTTTTGGATTTTACCATTTGATTACGTTTATCCTTTATTAATTATTTGTGTCTTCATTTATTTTTACATTTTATTTTTATTTTTTGTGTTTATGCCCATGTCTATTTATTTGTATTTGACCACCATTTATTTCTATTTCAATATCATATTTTTATAGTAAGCTTCTTAGAGCTTACATATTAGTCTCATGTTGTTATAGCAATATTTTATAGAATACATACTAATTTCATATATTCATATATTTCTTACTAAAGCTTATTTTCAATACATCATACTTCCTAGATTTACTTGTTGAATTAAATTGTTACATAATAATTATAAATCATCTCATTTGCACTTCTCTTCTCTTACCATGTCCTTAGCATTCATCCTTACTTTGTTAAAACATGTCTTCAATTAATATAGCTTATGATTTGATTCTCACACCCACCCACTTGGGGAAATTGTACCTCCCCCCACCTTATATGCTCCTATTACTATATATTTAGCACTTGCATCTTGCATTAGTGATAATTTATACTTTTCCCTCTATATTTTCACCTTTGTGGTAACATCATTACATTGGAGCATCATGTTTTCCCCTTACATATTAAGATTATTACTCTTATAAATTACACTAACAACCTCTCCCATTATTCTAGACTCATACCATCATTTACATTTTTATCTCCATTAGGGACTTATTGCCTTTACCTAGACCATAGTTTTCTCATGCTCTTGGATATCACAATGGAGGCATATGTCACTCTTGTAAGCCATATACTTACATGAGTGTTTTTGGCTATTTATGATCACACCACCATTTTATTTCTCATGCTAGGAGTAATCTCACTTTCCTTTATGAATCTCTATCTTACATGTGCTTACAATGTCTTATCATTTTACATGTTCATATTATCATTACATTATGGTTTCGTCATTGTTGATACTTTACCATATTCATGTGTTTATTGTGCTTATCCCTGGTTTAAATTTGCATTCATGCATAACTTTGTCTCTTATTCAATCCCTTATATCTTATGGATATAATTAATTTAAGAAAGCATATACATTGTCACTAATGTTCCTATGTTGAATTTTTAGGTAGTTATAGGTGTTGTAAAGACTCGTTACCATGAATAGATGAAGCATTATCATAAGGCATGCCTTGTAATGTATATGCATTTTTTTTGCATGACTACCATGCCAAATATACCATTATTATTTTTTGAATAAGAATAAATTTTCTAGCTTTACTTTTCTTGTATTGTTCCTATTTCTTAGATAGTTGATAAGATCTTATTTTTTAAATTGTTTTTTCCTTGTGAGATAAAAACTACTAATTTTATATTTTACTATGTTGTGTAGGATCCATGAAGAGAACATAATGAAATAAATACTTACACTATCACACCTTACAAAAATCATTATTTTGTATAGACTCCCCTTCATACCATTTGATATTGAATATTTACTTTGCATGCATGTTTGTGAGTGTTTCATAATTTTATATGCATGAATATTTTATGATTCATGTGCACCTAAAAGTGGGGGAAATTTAATGGTGAAATTTTTATATCTATTATATTATTGATTTATTTTGGTCCCTATTTTGAGGACATGTATTAACACTTGTACATATTGGAAAATGGTGCAATCTTGTGTCAAGTTGGTTTCATTCATCTAGCCCTTTATCTAATATACATACATATCCTTATACATTTAGACCCTTATTGGAACTTTTGTAATTTATTCACTTGAAAATAATTCTTGGTAAGGTTTACAATGGAATAGGTTGATGAACATTGACCTTTAACTTCATGTGACAATTGTCTAGTAGATTGGTAAATAATTACAATGAGTTATGATAGGTTGTGGTGAGTTTTATGTGTTGTAGTTTAGCATGGACACTTGTATAATTTTGGCATTTATATATTTCCAATTAAAATTCATTTCAAGGAGAACTTATAATTACAAAATTTTATTTGTTTTATTATAAGTGAGTGTGATGGTGTAGATGCACTTATGACACTATTGAAGTACATGTAGTGATAACAAAGAGCATGTTTATGTTTTGGTAGATGCCTATAGGTACCACAAGTATCTATAGTTCATCAATATTTTATATTTTTTACCACTATCCATTGGTTGTGTTGGTTGTAGTGTAGGAATAAAAATACATGGTTCAAGAATAGTAGGTTAATATCCTTTGATCAAGTGTGAGTGACACTAGCTAAATAAGTGCAATGGTTGCACATGTTGAGAATTCATGTTTCCTTTAATGTATAGTAGGATGACTTCATGATATGATCATGTGATGGTTTTGTGACTATTGGTATTCTACATGAAGATTACACAATTAGACTATTGGAATTACTTGTTGGATAGTTTTGTAGCTAATATAAATGTCTGGTTAAAGGTTTTATATTGTTATTCTATAGATTGAGATGGTATGTATAATAGGCCTATTGTAATGGATGTGATTTCCTAAATAATGTAATTGTGAATGTCATTTTTTTCTCATGGGTTTTTTATAAGTGTTTCCCACATTAATTCATGTTGCATGTGTATATTTGAATTGTTTATTGATTCATGTGCTTCCCTTAATGTTTCTTAATTGAATCATATAATAAACATAACTATTTTTTTTATCATATAATCGTAAGGTGTTCTAGTAATCCAATTATTAGTCATCTACATCAATGATCCATTCCCATCATTTTATATTAGCTCACGATTCCTAGGAAAGGTCATGTAACATGGAGTTACATACCTATGTGTGTCATGATGAAACCCTCAACTATCACAAAACCCTAGTGTGTAGGTTTGATGTAACTTACATGTATAGTTGATTTTGGTGGGAACCTTTGAAGGATCATGTAAAAATATTGAGTAAATGTTGTATTAGATTCATGTAAATTACATCAAGGTATAATATGAAAAAATTAAATGGTTAGAGCTTTGAGTTGTGGAGGTTGAAGGTTGAAGATGCCTACTATAGATAGATAATGGATTGTGGTATATTCTTTTTTAAAACCCATAGGTACATATGATAGAATAAATTAGATGAGAAATCTAGAAGTAATATTTAATTATGTATTTACATTTTGTTTCAATGGATGTGTTAGAAGAGTATTTTTCTTATTTTTTTTGGAAGAATATAAAGTGCTTATACTATCCCAAGAGCATTGTTTACAATCTTTTTGCATATAAATTTTTATTCCCTAAAGATGAAAATAAACTCTTTAAATGATCATCTTAACATCTTTAATTTGATTTTGAGTCAATTAACATACGAAATAAAAGAAGAAAATAAATGCATTTTATTTTCATGTTCCTTACATGATATAGGGAGAACTTAAAGTATGATAATCAATATTAGTTCTTCTTCACCTAAATTGGAAGAGTTTGTTGGAATCGTGTTAATCATATTGTTAAGTGGATAATTTAGAAGGAACTCCATGGATGATTCCTCTAGTAATGCATTGATTATGATGGGTAGGTCTAATGATAGACGGGGTACGAAGAAAGGTGGTGGAGATAAAAAATTCAAGAAGAAGGATAGGTTCGAGTCTCCTACTAAGCCTAAGGTGAAATGCTATAATTATGGAAAGAGAGGTTGCAATACCCCTCTGTTTTGGATTCTTGCTCAGACAGTGTCCTTTGCTATGTTTGATTTTCCAGTTACTCAGATACTTTGATATACTTTATCATGTTGTGTGTTATTTGATCACTATTTATAGAGCGACATAGACTATTTGTGGTGGTGTGATGTACCTTCTTTGATGATTTATTTCACATGCTTTGATTAGTGTAATAATGTTAGTTGGCTATAACATGATTATTGCACATGAGTAATTTAATTGTGATGGAACTGTCAATTCGTGATAAGTGTATTGGTGAAGGGGATGGAATCGCATCACTCACTTATGCGCCCTGTGATTCCACGATTTCCTCTTCACGATGTGTATTACTATGTTGTTTATATACATTTTCTTTTGATGTCTCGATTACAAGTTTGTAGGTACAGGACATTGACTCCACCTGGCTTCACAGGTTTGAGTGTGTCGACCCAACGGTAAAGTTGAATGGGAGATAGTAGCTAGGTTACGTGTGTTAGGTCTACACCCTAGCCTCAGTGTGTTGTTAGGTTTAGTCAGTCATGTTTGTTTAATTGTGTTAATTATTGCTTTAAATTACAAGGGTAAAATGCTTTAGAAGAAGTTTATTGAAATTCTTTATTAAAAATTGAAAAGTAAATTATGTATATTTTAAATGTTGAGTTTTAAAATTAATAAAAAGATTAATCTTTGGATTAATTTATTTATTGATTAATTAAATTGGTTATATTTGAATGGAAATGTTTTTAAATATTTAAATATTAAATTTTGATTAATAAAAGATTTTATGATTAAGTGGGTTGTTGAAAGATATTTTTGAAATTGCCAGCAAGTGTTAAAAAAATTAATTAGTTTGTTGGGGAAATTAATTCCCGGGAGTTAATCTTGGCTTTGGGTGAGGAAGCGGAAAGCTTCTTCATGGCAATGCACAAGATATTTTTTGGTATGTTGAAAATTTGGGGGAAGAAGATTTCCTTGCTGTGGAAATTTTGAAAAAAATTTGGGCTTTAGAAATTTGTTGGATATTTTTGCATTCTTAGAATTGTTTGGGAAAGATTATTATTGTGTTGGAGTCATTCTTGTGCTTGGGAAATCTAGTTGCTTGGAGGAAGCCGAGGTTGTCTGGAAGATTTGTTGGAGGCTTTGGAGGAGGCTCTGCACCAGGAATTTCATTTACTCAAGAAGCATTGGATACATGTTCTTCCCTTTATTATTGTTTTTGTTAAAGTTTTTAAATGGAAAGACTCTAGTTTACAATTTCCTGTAGAAAAGCTTGTCTGTGTGAGGAAATTTGTATTGCCGTAGTAAAAATGCTCTGTAGTTGAATTCCTCTATAAGAGGTTGTTCTTCTATAGTTGAAATTAATTGTGGAAAAACCTTAGTTAGTGTCTGTCTAGTAATTTAGGGAAAATTAGAGAAATCCAGAGGAAATATTTAGTGTTCTAGAAAATTAAAATCCCTCTGGAAGAAATTTTCCTGTAGGTTGTCTTTTCTTAGGAAAAACTTCCCTGTGTTTTAAATGGTAGGAATTTTATAGTTTTTCTTCAAGATTTATTTTCCTCTATGTTTGATTTGAGAAAATTTAACTTGTAAGATACTCTCTGTAAATTGGGCTATTTTTGTGAAATTGTTCTCTTGCTGTAAAAACACTTTCTGGAAATGTTTCCCAGTTTTAATATTTTGGATGTTTTGTTTATTTTAATATATACAAATATATATATATATATATATATATATATATATATATATATTGTTTTAGATTATTATTTTTAAAAAGAGAAATTCTGAAGAATCGTCGTAAGGCGAAACTTTTCTTGTGAAGTCAAAATTTATTTGTGTTATAAAAAAAATTGAGGACTTTTCTTAATGGTTGGTGGGGGGGTCAAATCCCCACCGCCCACCTTGCGTTGGGTGGAGCGTTGCCTATGAGGCCGCACACCCACCACACAAGGGGACGTGCTGCCCCCAACAAAGGAGGGTAGTCGGCTGTATTTTATGTACAGTCAGCACCCCCTTATAAAACTTGCTATGTCTTCAAAAAAAGTTTGACGAAAAGAATTCGTCTGCCTCCATAAATTTGATTATTTTGTTTAATTTTGATTTGGATTTTTTTTTAGGATTTAATTTATATATAATATATATTTATATATATATATATATATATATATTATGTGTATATGTTAAATATATATATATATAAATGAATCAAAGAGGTTATAATTTTTAAAGGGAATTTTAATATTGATATATATTTAATGTATATACATGATTATATATGTATATATATTAAAGTATATTTTCTATAATTGAAATTGTAATATGGATGCGTGCAAATTTATTTAAATAGAGAAATTAGGCAAGTTAAGGTTTCAGTGAATTTAATGTTGCTTTTAAAAGTAATCGAGGGATTTGATTCTTTGTTATAGTCAGCATTTCCTTCTTTGTTCTGAAGAGGCTTTTATTTTTCTTATTTAATTATTTGGTTAGGGAAATTGTTATTTTTACTATGAACTCAATATGAAAGGGAAATGGATTTAGCATATCCAAAATTAGTTTATTTCCTTGCAATTGCCTTCAGTGATTATTTCCTTTGTGTTCTTGTATGGGAAGTGGTTTAGACTTGTTTAAGACTTCCATAGTGAAAAAGGGAAATGGGGTTGTGTGTTTATTTGAGTCAACCCAGTTATTGTACCCTTGGTTTGTCAAGGTTACCCGGTTTCCACGAACGGGGAAGTGTTACCCTAAAGTTTTAAAGTAGGGTGGTTGTTATTTTTGGAATAGCACTAGGTTGCCTTAGGTTGTGGAATTGTTCCACTAAGTTTTCATAGGGGAGTGGCTTGCAACGAGCGCCAGCACACAAAGGGGTGCCAAGAGTTTTAATATTTTGGATGTTTTGTCTATTTTAATATATATATATATATATATTGTTTCAGATTATTATTTTTAAAAAGAGAAATTCTGTAGAATTGTCATAAGGTGAAACTTTTCCTGTGAAGTCAAAATTTATTTGTGTTATAAAAAAAATTGAGGAGAATTTTTCTTAGTGGTTGGTGGGGGGGTCAAATCCCCACCGCCCACCTTGTGTTGGGTGGAGCCTTGCCTATGAGGCAGCACGCCCACCACACAGGGGGACGTGTTGCCCCCAACAAAGGAGGGTAACCGGCTGTACTTTATGTACAGTCGACACCCCCTTATAAAACTTGCTATGTCTTCAAAAAAAAATTGACGAAAAGAATTCGTCCGCCTCCATAAATTTGATTATTTTGTTTAATTTTGATTTGGATTTTTTTTTAAGGATTTAATTTATATATAATATATATTTTAATATATATATATTATGTGTATATGTTAAATATAAATATATATAAATGAATCAAAGAGGTTATAATTTTTAAAGGGAATTTTAATATTGATATATATTTAATGTATATACATGATTATATATGTATATATAATTATGTGTATACATTATTATATACATGATTACATATGTATATATAATTATGTATATATATTAAAATATATTTTTTACAATTGAAATTGTAATATGGATGCGTGCAAATTTATTTAAATAGAGAAATTAGACAAGTTAAGGTTTCAGCGAATTTAATGTTGCTTTTAAAAGTAATCGAGGGATTTGATTCTTTGTTATAGTCAGCATTTCCCTTCTCTGTTCTGAAGAGGTTTTTATTTTTCTTATTTAATTATTTGGTTAGGGAAATTGTTATTTTTACTATGAACTCAATATGAAAGGGAAATGGATTTAGCATATCCAAAATTAGTTTATTTCCTTACAATTGCCTTCAGTGATTATTTCCTTTGTGTTCTTGTATGGGAAGTGATTTAGACTTGTTTAAGACTTCCAATAGTGAAAAAGGGAAATGGGGTTGTGTGTTTATTTGAGTCAACCCAGTTATTGTACCCTTGGTTAGTGCTTTTGTTTTGTCAAGGTTACTCGGTTTCCAAGAACGGGGAAGTGTTACCCTAAAGTCTTAAAGTAGGGTGGTTGTTATTTTTGGAATAGCACTAGGTTGCCTTGGGTTGTGGAATTGCTCCACTAAGTTTTCATAGGGGAGTGGCTTGCAACAAGCGCCAGCACACAAAGGGGTGCCAGGAGTTTTAATATTTTGGATGTTTTGTTTATTTTAATATATACAATTATATATATATGTATATATATATATATATATATATATATATATATATATATATATATATATATATATATATATATATATATATATATATATATATATATATATATATATATATATATATATATATGTATATATATATATATATATTGTTCATTATTTATTTTTAAAAAGAGAAATTTTGAAGAATCATCGTAAGGTGAAACTTTTCCTGTGAAGTCAAAATTTATTTGTTTTATAAAAAAAATTGAGGACTTTTCTTAGTGGTTGGTGGGGGGATCAAATCCCCACCGCCCACCTTGTGTTGGGTGGAGTGTTGCCTATGAGGCAACACGCCCACCACACAAGGGGACGTGTTGCCCCCAACAAAGGAGGGTAGTCGGTTGTACTTTATGTACAGCTGGCACCCCTTATAAAACTTACTATGTCTTCAAAAAAAGTTTGACGAAAAGAATTCGTCCGCCTCCATAAATTTGATTATTTTGTTTAATTTTGATTTGGATTTTTTTTTTAGGATTTAATTTATATATAATATATATTTTAATATATATATATTATGTGTATATGTTAAATATATATATAAATGAATAAAAGAGGTTATAATTTTTAAAGGGAATTTTAATATTGATATATATTTAATGTATATACATTATTATATATGTATATATAATTATGTATATACATTAGTATATACATTATTATATATGTATATATAATTATGTATATACATTAGTATATACATTATTATATATGTATATATAATTATGTATATACATTATTATATACATGATTATATATGTATATATATTAAAATATATTTTCTACAATTGAAATTGTAATATGGATGCATGCAAATTTATTTAAATAGAGAAATTAGGCAAGTTAAGGTTTCAGTGAATTTAATGTTGCTTTTAAAAGTAATCGAGGGATTTGATTCTTTGTTATAGTCAGCATTTCCCTTCTCTATTCTGAAGAGGCTTTTATTTTTCTTATTTAATTATTTGGTTAGGGCAATTTTTATTTTTACTATGAACTCAATATGAAAGGGAAATGGATTTAGCATATCCAAAATTAGTTTATTTCCTTGCAATTGCCTTCAGTGATTATTTCCTTTGTGTGGTTTAAACTTGTTTTAGACTTCCAATAGTGAAAAAGGGAAATGGGGTTGTGTTTTTATTTGAGTCAACCCAGTTATTCTACCCTTGGTTAGTGCTTTTGTTTTGTCAAGGTTACCCGGTTTCCACGAATGGGGAAGTGTTACCTAAAGTCTTAAAGTAGGGTGGTTGTTATTTTCGGAATAGCACTAGGTTGCCTTGGGTTGTGGAATTGTTCCACTAAGTTGTCATAGGGGAGTGGCTTGCAACGAGTGCCAGCACACAAAGGGGTGCCAGGATAACTTGTTGTAAGTTTGTAATCCAATTATAATATTAATAACTTGTTAGGGGTTGGGTAGCTTTAATATTTAATCAAGATTAATGTGCCTCGCTCATGGACCCTTGTGCTAGTATAGACTTGGTATGAGACGAGAAGGCCTAGAATGGAATGATCGTTATCTTGTCTTCACGAAAGATACTTGATTCCACTTTGGACTACATGTGGGGCCGGGAGTTGTTAGAGGCTTCCAGGAGATCCCAAGTTGGGGGTCGAGGCCTAGGAAGACTTACCAGGATATCCCTTGTAGCATTGTGATGACACTCCTCCTAGGTCAATTGTATGTTTGTATTGTGAATCAAAATATTGTGTAAACTGGAAGCAATGTAACCTTGTGTTAGTTTGGTCTATGTATTTGGTTGAGTCAGTCTGAGTCAGCCTATGGTTAGAGGTTGTAGGATTGGCCATGTAATCTTGTTACTATCTCCTAGCACGGGGGTGGGCCTTCGGGTACCACTTGGTTGGGAGGAACGTGCACCCTACACTGTTGGGTCCCCTTTTGATCTTTAGTTCATGATGGCGAGATTTCCAGTTGGAGAGCTCATGGTTTCTAGTATTTATTTCATGCTTTGTTGTCATTTCAGTTGGTTCTTGTAATTATTACCCCTCATTTGTATTTGAGGTGGATGATTGTATTTTGTTGTCACATTTGTTTTTACTACCTCATTCGAGGAATGAGAGATGTAATCATATTTTTTAAAGTTAATGTTATTGGAATCTTAATGTAATTCTTAATGTTATGATGTAATTTATCATGTATGGAATGTATGAGTACTTAATTCCTTAAGTAATTAAATGCTATGGATGTATTATGATGTATGTATGGGTTTAAAGTAATCTCAGTCTCGTAGCCTTAGAGGTTGTTGGCAATAGGAAGTGAACTTGTATGTTGATTGTACTTTAAATAAATAAAAAATTATGTGCTTAAGTAGTTAATTGCAACTTCCTCTAGGGTTACGTGGTCAGGCATTACACATGGTATCAGAGCCTAGGTTTAAACACTGGGTGCTCTGGGATTATGATATACCCATTAAGCTTTAGTTGTGTAGGTTTTCAAGTGTTTACCTTGTCTAATACCTTTATGTGTAGATTCAGATGGGATATTGAGGCACATGGAACACATTTACGTTCCTTCATCAGGTGATCTTCGCACCTTAGTTTTGACTGAGGCACATTGTGCACCTTATTCATCACATCCAAGGGTGAAGAAGATGCATGCAGATCTGCATCAGTTGTATTTCTGGCCAAGGATGAAGCATGATATTACGGATTATGTATTGAGATTTCTAGAGTGTCAGCGGGTGAAGGCTGAACACCAGCATCCAGTAGGGCTTTTACAATCGCATCTAGTGCCAAAGTGGAAGTGGGACATGATCTCATTGGATTTCATTGTTGGTTTACCCAACTCTTCAAGATGGCATGATGCAATTATGGTGACAACTGATAGGTTGACGAAGGTAGCACACTTCTCACCTATTTGCTCATATTATAATGCATCATCCATAGCCAGAGTGTTCATGGAGGACATAGTGAGGTTGCACGGTATTCCACATCGAATTATTTCTGACAGGGATCTAGTGTTCACCTCAGCTCTTTGGACTTCATTATAGCATGTGATGGGGACATAGTTGAACTTCAGTTCAACTTATCACCCAGAGATAGATGGACAGATTAAGAGGGTCAATCAGATCCTTGAAGATATGTTGTGTATGTATGTGATGGACCAGTAGACGTGATGGGAAGACTGTCTCTATTTGGTAGAGTTTGCATACAATAACAATTTCTAGAGTTCTATCGGCATGCCTCCATTCTAGGCATTGTATGGGCGTCCATGTCACACTCCCTTGAGTTGGGATCAGCTGGAGGATAGAGTAATTTTGGGTCCAGAGATGTTGCAAGATATGGAGCAACTAGTGGTTTGGATTAGAGAGCATTTGGTGTTAGCTCAGGATAGGCAAAAGAAGTATGCGGATGCGCATAGGGTGGATCAACAGTTTTTTGTTGGTGACAAAGTCTTTTTGCGGGTGCGGTCGCGAAAGAGTCCAATCAATTATGGAAAGGGCTCTAAGCTTGAACCTCGCTTTGTCAAACCCTTCGATATACTCGAGAAGATTGGTCTAGTTGCTTATCAACTTACTTTTCTGCCCAATCTTGCATGTATTCATGATGTATTTCATGTTTTTGATCTTCGACTATACCATTCAGATATTTCTCACATCCTTGTTTGGAATTCTTTATAGGTGGAGGATGGGCAGTTGGCTTCGGAGCCCTTGGTAATAATGGAGCACAAAACGCTCACTCTTTGAGGGCGAGATATTGATCAGGTTAGGGTCTAGTGGGATCCTAGGGATGATACGTCATCCACCTGGGAAGATGTTGTTAGGATGAGGGAGTTATATCCCTACTTGTTTGCAGGCTTCCAGGAGCAAGCCTAGCCCTAAGGGGGAGGATGTAATACCCCCTCTATTTTGGCTTCTTGCTCAGACAGTGTCCTTTGCTATGTTTTGATTTTCCAATTACTCAGATACTCTGATATAATTTATCATGTTGTGTGTTATTTGATTGCTATTTATAGAGTGACATAGACTATTTTTGGTGGTGTGATGTACCTTCATTGATGCTTTATTTGACATGCTTTGATTAGTGTAATAATGTTAGTTTTCTATAACATGATTATTGCACATGAGTAATTTAATTATGATGGAACTGTCATTTCATGATAAGTGTATTGGTGAAGGGGACGGAATCGCATCACTCTCTTATGAGCACTCTGCGATTTCACAATTTCCTCTTCACGGTGTGTATTACTATGTTGTTTATATACATGTGTTTTTTATGTATCAATTACAAGTTTCCAGGTACATGACATCAAATCCACCTAGCTTCATAGGTTTGAGGGTGTCAACCCATCGGTAAAGTTGAATGGGAGATAGTAGCTAGGTTACTTATGTCAGGTCTACAACCTAGCCTCAGTGTGTCATCAGGTTTAGTTAGCCATGTTTGTTTAATTATGTTAATTATTGCTTTAAATTACTAGGGTAAAATGCTTTAGAAGAAGTTTACTGAAATTTTATATTAAAAGTTGAAAAGTAGATTATGTATATTTTAAATGTTGAGCTTTAGAATTAATTAATAAAAAGATTAATCTTTGGATTAATTGATTTATTGATTAATTAAATTAATTAAATTGGTTGTATTTGAATGGAAATGTTTTTAAATATTTAAATATTAAATTTTGATTAATAAAAGATTTTATGATTAAGTGGGTTGTTAAAAGATATTTTTGAAATTGCCAGCAAGTGTTAGAAAAAATAATTAGTTTGTTGGGGAAATTAATTCCCGGGATTTAATCGTCGCTTTGGATGAGGAAGCGAAAAGCTTCTTCATGGAAACACACAAGATATTTTTGGTATGTTGAAAATTTGGGGGAAGAAGATTTCCTTGCTGTGGAAATTTTGAAAATATTTTGGGCTGTAGAAATTTGTTGGATATTTTTGCATTCTTAGAATTGTTTGGGAAAGATTATTGTTGTGTTGGAGTCATTCTTGTGCTTGGGAAATCTAATTGCTTGGAGGAAGCTGAGGTTGTCTGGAAGCTTTGTTCAAGGCTTTGGAGGAGGCTCTGCACCAGGAATTTCATTTACTCAAGAAGCGTTGGATACAGGTTCTTCCCTTTGTTATTGTTTTTGTTAAAGTTTTTAAATGGAAAGGCTCTAGTTTACAATTTCCTATAGAAAAGCTTGTCTGTGTGAGGAAATTTGTATTGTCGTAGTAAAAATGATCTGTAGTTTAATTCCTCTGTAAGAGGTTATTCTTCTATAGTAAAAATTGATTGTGGAAAAACCTTAGTTAGTGTCTGTTTGGTAATTTAGGGAAAATTAGAGAAATCCAAAAGAAATATTAAAATCCCTCTGGAAGAAATTTTCCTATAGGTTGTCTTTTCTCAAGAAAAAATTCCCTATGTTTTAAATGGTAGGAATTTTATAGTTTTTCTTCAAGATTTATTTTCCTCTATGTTTGATTTGAGAAAATTTAACTTGTAAGATACTCTCTGTAAATTGGGTTATTTTCGTGAAATTGTTATCTCTTGTTGTAAAAACACTTTCTGGAAATGTTTTCCAATTTTAATATTTTGGATATTTTGTTTATTTTAATAAATACAAAATAATATATATCCATATATACATATATATATAAATATATATTTTATATATATATTGTTTCAGATTTTTTTTTTTAAAAGAGAAATTATGAAGAATCATCGTAAGGCGAAACTTTTCTTGTGAAGTCAAAATTTATTTGTGTTATAAAATAAATTGAGGAGGAATTTTCTTAGTGGTTGGTGGGGGGGTCAAATCCCCACTGCCCACCTTGTGTTGGGTGGAGTGTTGCCTATGAGGCAGCGCGCCCACCACACAAGGGGACACGTTGCCCCCAGCAAAGGAGGGTAGCTAGTTGTACTTTATGTACAATCAGTCCTCCCTTATAAAACTTTCTTTGTCTTCAAAAAAAATGACGAAAAGAATTCATCCACCTCCGTAAATTTGATTATTTTATTTTATTTCGATTTGGAATTTGTTTTTAGGATTAAATTTATATACAATATATATTTTAATATATATATGTATAATATTGTTAGTTTTATTTGTGAAATAATTCTATTTTTTGAATTGAAGATAATATTAGTAATATTGATGTTAGACTATCGTAGGCATGATGTGCGAAGGTGCGGATCGCGGCGATGAAGGCACAGTTGGGCGAAAGGCACCTACGGAGGGTGCGAAGAGGCAAAGAAGCAAACTCCAGGTAAAGGATGATGACTGCATTTGGAAGGGAGATGGGCGGTGTCGGTATCCCCTGCGCTCCAGCATTGCACTGGAGTCCAAACCTTCTTTAGCTCCTTCTGTGCCTCCGTCGGGTTTGGATCTAGTGGGTTCAACTCAGGTTGATGCTGCGACTGGTGATGGGCCTGTGGCCCCTATTTTGGATCCTCCTTCACGCTTTGCCTGCAAAAATAAATCAAACCCTTATCATGTGTGTTCATATTTATGCCTGGAGGCGTTTCAGCATGATTACCCTAGGTTATCCACCAGAGCTCCAACATTGGGTGGTGATTCTGAGGCTCTTGGTCCAAATCCTTCCAAATTCTCTGCTTGCAAGAACGGATCTAACCTGTATCATGAATGCTTTGCATTCTATTTGAAACAAATCAGGCGAGCCAATATTTCCTCACCCTCTCACTATTCTCCGCCTATTCCTCCTATTTCTGCCCCCATGGAACATGCCTCAGTCATTTTGTTCTTTTCTCTAGGTGACACTGAGGTGTTGATCTCTGATGAACCCCTGGATTTGAGCATTTCTGATGACTGCGTGGAGGCGATTGCACAAGATGTTGGCAATCGATCTTTGGTTTTGAGATGCCTTCATAGGCGCCCGTTAGTGGACTTTATCATCGAATGGGCTAATGCTACATGGAGCAGCCTATCCTCCCCCAAGATTGAATCTCTAGACTTTGGTTTTTTTCCACTCACTTTTAGGTCTGTCGTTGATTGCACTTTTTTTCTCTAAAACGGTCCTTGGTTCTTTGATCTCTTGGGCCTCTTTATCTCTCCATGGACCCCATTCTTTGATCCTGCTATGGAGAAGATAACTGATATTCCTGTTTGGATCAGACTCTATAACCTGCCTTTGGTTTTCAGGAATATCAATATGATTACTAATCTGGTTAACCAATTTGGAATCTTTGTCAAGATTGACACTGAGTCGGCTGCTCCTGGATGCAGATTCTACCGAGTTTGTGCTATGGTTGACATCTCTAAACCCCTCTCCCATTTTATTCAGATTCAATCCTCTTATGGTATCTGGACTTAGCTTCTAAACTTTGAAGGGTTGCCTTTTCGTTACTTCCGATGCAACATGTTGGGGCACAAAATCGAAGCTTGCTCTCGCACTCGCCAGGCTGGGTTCAGAAATGTCAATCTTAAAAAATGGATTAAGAAAGATGGATCTCCTAGTGCTGATTTTAAATGGAAAAACCATGGCAAGTTTTTTGATTCTCAACCTGTGTCTCATTTGGACTCTACTCAGCCTCTTGAGCCCTCTCCTCAGCAAAATAATTGTGCTCTAAATGACCCTCATGAAGCCTCTCATGGGCTCGATGAGGAGGACTCTGATTCTAAAGGGACCTTTTCTTTCATGGATGATATTGATGATTTTAGCCATGATTGCTTTGAGCCTAATTTGGTGTTGGAGCTGCCTCGAAATTTGGGTCTCTTTCAGACTACGAGCACTAAGCTTAAACCAGATTATGGTGGTTCCAAAAAGAAAAAGGGGAGGAAGTCTGAGGCTAAAAAGCTGTGAATTGAAGGCAAGGAGACTGTTGAGGAGGGTTCTCAGTGGGATATTGATGCTCTCCTCTCTCGAAACATCAAAAGATCCTAGCTGCTCTTTATGGAGGATTGGTGGTTTTTTATTTCGTTTTGTTTTCTCTATTGATCTTTGTCCCTTTCTCTGAAGTGAGGTTCCTTTATCTCAGTTCTCTTGGTTCTCCAATTTTTCTGCCTTATGTTTCTTCTCTTGGCAGACTTGTAGCTTTTATTATTTATGTTTTAATTTAAGGGAGTGGGCCCTTCCCACAATTTACCTACCAAATATATATATATATATATATGTTATGTGTATATGTTAAATATATATATATAAATGAATAAAAGAGGTTATAATTTTTAAAGGGAATTTTAATATTGATATATATTTAATGTATATACATTAGTATATACATGATTATATATGTATATATAATTATATATATACTATATGTATATATATTAAAATATATTTTCTACAATTGAAATTGTAATATGGATGCGTGCAAATTTATTTAAATAGAGAAATTAGGCAAGTTAAGGTTTCGGCGAATTTTATGTTGCTTTTAAAAGTAATCAAGGGATTTGATTCTTTGTTATAGTCAGCATTTCCCTTCTTTGTTCTGAAGAGGCTTTTATTTTTCTTATTTGATTATTTGGTTAGGGCAATTGTTATTTTTACTATGAACTCAATATGAAAGGGAAATGGATTTAGCATATCCAAAATTAGTTTATTTTCTTGCAATTTCCTTCAGTGATTATTTCCTATGTGTTCTTGTATGGGGAAGTAGTTTAGACTTGTTTAAGACTTCCAATAGTGAAAAATGGAAATGGGGTTGTGTGTTTATTTGAGTCAACCTAGTTATTGTACCCTTGGTTAGTGCTTTTGTTTTGTCAAGGTTACCCGATTTCCACGTACGGGGAAGTGTTACCCTAAAGTCTTAAAGTAGGGTGGTTGTTATTTTCGGAATAGCACTAGATTGCCTTGGGTTGTGGAATTGTTCCACTAATTTTTCATAGGGGAGTGGCTTGCAATGAGCACACGTACACAAAGGGGTGCCAAGATAACTCATTGTAAGTTTGTAATCCAATTATAATATTAATAACTTGTTAGGGGTTGGGTAGCTTTAACACTTAATCAAGATTAATGTGCCTCGCTCATGGACCCTTGTGCTAGTATAGACTTGAGATGAGATGAGAAGGCCTGGAATGGAATGATCGGTATCTTGTCTTCACGAAAGATACTCGATTCCGCTTTGGACTACATGTGGGGCCGGGAGTCATTAGAGGCTTCCAAGATATCTCAAGTTGGGGGTTGGGGCCTAGGAAGACTTACTAGGATATCCCTTGTAGCATTGTGATGACACTCCTCTTAGGTCAACTGTATGTTTGTATTGTGAATCGAAATATTGTGTAAATTGGAAGCAATGTAACCTTGTGTTAGTTTGGTCTATGTATTTGGTTGAATCAGTCTGAGTCAACCTATGGTTAGAGGTTGTAGGATTGGCCATGTAATCTTGTTACTATCTCCTAGCACAAGGGGTGGGCCTTTGGGTACCACTTGGTTGGGAGGAATGTGCACCCTATGCCATTGGGTCCCCCTTTGATCTTCAGTTCATGATGGTGAGATTTCTAGTTGGAGAGCTCATGGTTTCTAGTATTTATTTCATGCTTTGTTGTCATTTCAGTTGGTTCTTGTAATTCTTACCCCTCATTTGTATTTGAGGTAGATGATTGTATTTTTTTATCACATTTGTTTTTACTACGTCATTCGGGGAATGAGAGATATAATCATATTTGTTAAAGTTAATGTTATTGGAATCTTAATGTAATTCTTAATGTTATGATGTAATTTATCATGTATGGAATGTATGAGTACTTAATTCCTTAAGTAATTAAATGCTATGGATGTATTATGATGTATGTATGGGTTTTAAGTAATCTCAATCTCATAGACTTAGAGGTTGTTGGCAATAGGAAGTGAACTTGTATGTTATTGTACTTTAAATATATATAAAATGTGCGCTTAAGTAGTCAATTGCAACTTCCTCTAGGGTTACGTGGTGGGGCATTACAGAGGTCATAAAAGTAAGGATTTCAAGTTAAAGAAAGATGTCCTTTAAATGGATCCTATGTCACTAATTTATGTGTCATTGATGCATTTTTATTTGCTAAATTATTGGCGATGGTTCTTAGTTGATTGACTTGTGTGTTTCATAACACATAACTCCTCATAGGGAGTGATACTCAATTACAAGGAGTGTGATGGAGGATAATTTTCCTTGTTGATAATATATCTCTATAGATTATCGATCAAGGAAAGGTGATAGTGTATGTCACAAATGGGATAGTAAGGATACTTTGATGTCTTGCATATAAAGGGTTTAGCTAAAATTTTGATTTTTATCTCCAAGATGATTAAATTGGGTGATAGTGTAACTTTTGATGAAAAAGGGTACATATTGGAAAGAGCAAATATGTTATTGGATAAAACTTTGGTGATCAAGAATATGGTGGAAGGTATGCTATATTGTTCTATTGGTTTTGGATTTTTTTCAACATTGTGTGTTTGGTAGGAAAAAAATATTTTGGTTTTCTTTAGGTAATTTTTCAACATGATATGTGTTGGAAGTGATCCAAAATATTGTTTTTGGTCTTGTGGATGTACACTCAATTGAAAATTGCTAGCATTGATGATTATTCTAGGCATGCTTGGGTAGATTTTCTTAGGTAAAATTTTAAAATATTTCTCAACTTTAAGGATTTCAAGGCTTGTTTTGATAATCAAAATGGTAAGAAAATCAAGGTGCTTAAGATAAATAATGGTGGGGAGTTATACTATAAGTAATTTTAGGTATATTGCAAGCACATTGGAATTATTATGCAAAGGAAAACCCTATAACATATAACATAATTGAGTGGTTGAAAGGTTGAATAGAAATTTTTTGGATTGAGCTAGAAGCTTGTTGAGAAATGCTAGTCCAAAATAGAAGTTTTGGGCTAAGAAAATATAAATGGCTTATTATTTGAAAAATAGGTCCTCTTCTTTTGTGCTCGAGGAGAAGACACCATATGAGATGTGGACAAGCAAGAATCCCATGGTAATATATTTAGTAGTGTTTGGCTAAAAAATATAATATCATTAAATATGGTTAGAATATAAAGGCTACAAGCATTGGAATCTTCAAGCCCAAAATATTCTCTACTCGAGAGATTTTATATATCAATAAACTAGTATTTTTCCAAGGAAAGAAGAAAAATATTCAAATAAAATGAGAGCCATAAGATGCACCTTGAGCACAAATAGAGAAGAAAATATCTACCAAGTGATGAATATATGAATAGACATAGTAGTATGGACAAAGAGAAAGAAAGCACTTCTAATGCAAACCTTGAAGAAGAATAGGGTTCACATGTGGTAGGATGATTTTCACTGATAGAAAATATGAGAAGTTCTATGTGATAGCACACATTACCTAAAATTTATAGTCCACCAAAGTTCTAATATAGTTTTTCTCTAAATTGTATTAATAATGATCCAAGGTCTATAAGAGAACATATCTCTTCTAAAGATAACAAGTCTTGGAGAAATATCATGAAAGAGGAGATGAAGTCATTAAAAAAAATAAGCCTAAGTACTTGGTCAATTTACCTAAAGGTGGGATGTTGCAAGTGCATACTCAAGAATAATTTTAGAGAAAATAGAACTTTGGAGAGATACAAGGTGTGTTTCATGAAAAAGTGGGTATTCCTAGGTAGAGAGAATAGATTTTAGTGAGATATTTTCTCTGAGTTTGAATTAAATTAGGATGTTATTGTATATAGCTACAACTTTTAAAATTTTAATGGAGCAAATGGATGTCAAAACAAGATTTGCATGGAGATTTAGAAGAGGAAATATATATATTTTATCCCAAATAATTCAAGTTAAGGGATAAAGATAGTTTTGTTTGTAGACTAAAAATATCTTTGTATGGATCAAAGGAATCACTACATGTGTGGTATCAAAAGTTTCTTTTATTTGAATTAGAACACTCTATGTACTACAAGAAAGAAGGTGATCAGGTTTTAATCATTATTGTGCATATCGATGTATGCATATCATTGGAAATAGTTGAGCATTGACTAGGGATCTCAAAGGCCAAATATCTAGAAGGTTTAAAATTAAAGCATATACTCGGTACAAAAATCCATAAGAGATGGGACTTCCAAGCAGTTATGTTTGATCTAGAGGAAATATCTTGAGTTGGTAGTGTAGTGGTTCAACATGCATGATGGTAATCATATAAGTATCCTTTTAGTTCTAGGCACTAATTTAGGTTTACAATAATTTCCTAAGTCTATAGAGGCTATGGAGGAGATATTAAAGGTTGTATATCCAAGTATGGTAGGTAGACTTATGTATGCTATGTTTTGTATAAGGCCAGATACTACCCAAACAATGGGAGTTCTAAGTAGGTTCATGTCGAATCCTAAAAAAATAATTAGACACAAGTTAGGATAATTTTTAAGTATTTGAAAGGGGACACTAAATTAATATTCATGGTATCATGGTACTATTGGTGTGGGAAATGTGTTGGATATACATGGTTTATTGATTTTCATTTAGCTAGAGATTTAGATAAATGACTATAAAAATTTGGTTATGTATTTAATCCATTTATCACAATAGCTAGTTAGATGAGTTAAAGGCAAAAAAAAATTTGATGTCCAAAATTGATTAAATAACACATGATGGTAACACATGCTTGCAAAGAAGTGGCATCGTTGCAAATTTTGGGTATTTGCTTTCAAGAATCATATATTATTGAATTGTGATTAATAGTGTGTAATTTTTTGTTATCTAAGAATCATTTTGTCATTCTCAAACTAAATGTGTATATGTTCGATATCATTTTATTATAGATATGGTCGAGACAAGGAAGGTACAAATGAAGAAAATTAGAACTCCATTAAATACTATTGATTCTTTTGTAAAACCTATAAGCATTGTTAATTTTTGTGGTGCAAGGATGAGATAGTTTATCTCAGTCTCATCCATGAGATTAACTTGTTGGGATAGTAGAATTTCTCCTATAGTAAATTTCAAATGGGATAATTTGGAAATTTTCTATATTATTCATCTACAAAGATTTATAAAATAGAATAAGTTGATAGACTTTGTTCTAAATTCATGTGATAGTTTTCTAATAGGATATTAAATAGTTGCAGTGAGCTATGATAGGTTGCAATAAATTCTAAGTTTTTTTATTTATTATGGATACTTCTATAATTTTAGTGTTTCTATCTTTCCAATTATAACTCATTTATAAGATAACTCACAACCACACAATTATAGGTATGTCACCATAAGTGTCTAGATAATATAGGTGCACTTGGGGTGTTATTGGAGTATATGTATTTATAACCAAGACCATGGTGATGTTTTGGGAGATGCATATGGAAAAATCAAGTGGCTATATTTCATCTAGAGTTTATCTCTACTACCACTAGCCATGGGAAACCTCTGGTTTGAGTGCAATAAGATAATTATGTAGTTCAAGCATAGTGGATCAACAACCTTTGACCAAGCATGAATAGTATTATCTTATTGGGGTAAAAAAATAAATTTGTATCACATTTTTATAAAGGAAACGACCAACACTAGTATAATTTTTTTATTTGAATCACTAGAAAGTGGCATTTATGTTTTGAATTTTTAAATAATGTAAACTAGTGAAATGTGTATTTTTTAGTTTATTTTACATTTACATTTTTTTTTAAATGAAAAACTTATTTGAGTATAACTTTTTATTAAATTGAAAAAATAATTTAGTTATTGATAAAATGTTGAAAAATGAAGTTAAGTGGGATGTCACACTTTATAGTAAATTTTATTATTTTTCCTTCATTTTTTTTGTACTTATAACTTGAAACCTTAGTGCGTTGGTTTATTTTTTCCTCATTTTCATACATTTTTAATAAATATTAAAATTTGTGTTTACTAAAAACATAATTATTTTGATGAGACGTCATCTTTTTTCTTAACTATTTATCCAAAATGGGAAAAATATATCATATTATCATGAAATCTTTTTTGTAGTGCATCATATTTTTTATAAAAATTTAATAAACTTTAGTATTTTTTCTTGACAAGATAGTCAACCTTATATTTTTGTGTTGATAACCTACTTTTAGTAAAATTAAAATAAACATAAACAATAATTAAACTATTAAAAGAAATATTTTTGAAATTACAGTTACATATCTACAAAAGGATATTTTTATATTTTAAAAAGATGTTTACATTAATAGGAGTTGTTGAAACATCAATTTTTAAAAGTTTTTGGTAAATCAGCTCCAAAGTGGTGCTACATATGTATTTAGTGGACACTTCTAGTTGAAAATTTTGTGGCCCACATCTAACTTAGCTAGAATGAATCTAGACCATATGTTTGACCAAATTTAATTTTTAGTTAGAAATGCTTAAATTCACTTTGTGTTAATAAGTTGGTTGAAAGTGACATAATTATGAAATTTTATCGATTATGTGTAGTGGTTAATCATGTTTATAATTTATGTTCCATTTAATGTGTGGTATGTGGACATCATGGTATGGTTATGATATGGTTCTACGATCGTTGGTGTTCTATGTGGAAATTAGATAGTTAGATGAGTGGAATTCCTTTTTAGATGGTTATTGGCTATATCTATATGTTTGCATGGATGTAACAAGGTTGCTTAAGGTTGGACATTATTGAATCTTGAAGGTTTGAATACTTGGTTAGAGGATATATTTTATTAGTCTATGGATTGATATTTTTAGTAAAAGAGATCTATATTGGATGTAAAATCCTAAATAATATAGTTGTGAATGTTCTTTTATTTGTGGGTTTTTTTCTTATAATAGTTTACCAAATAAATTCATCTCATGTGCATATGTGATTTTTTTATTTCTTGTGATTCCTTTAATGTTTCTTAAATGAGCCATATGATAAACATAACTATTTTTATCACATAATATTAAGGTGTTCTAATATCCTAGTTTATTAGTTGTCTACATCAAGTATTTATTCATGTTACCCTTACCCCATCTTTATACACATTATTTTCCTTGTCTACTAATTATCACATTTATTTAAAGACCACCCGCTATGTATCCATTATCCACCTATAAATTTGATCATTTTCCCTCGATATGAAATTAATGTGATTGTAGGGGTGATCCTCAAGTCACAAACCTATCCCCTTCTTTTACAAAAAATAAAATTTATTTTTGGCTAGGTATCCCCATTAACCTTCCCTCCTTGAGTCAACTAAACTATTTTTTTGGTGTTAATTTGATGCTTTTGATTAAATAAGTAAGGAAAGGGCCCTAACCCAAGAGTTTTAAAACATAAAAAAATTAAAAATAAACCAAAGATACATAGGACAAAAGAAGAAGTTTTAGGGCATGCAGGCCTGCCAAAGAAACAAACGAAAAAAATGAACTAACATCCACCAAAAAATAGCGACACCAGCAATCAAAGAAACAACACTAGGGACACAAAATGATTTTTAATTTATTAGATCCATTTTTTTTTTGCAGAGCGTCCAACGATGCCTCCCAATCATCATCAATGTGGGCCTTTCTTTTTTTATTATATTTTATCACCTGATAGTCTTCAACAACACCAATATTATTTTTCTTCTTATTAATTTCTTACTCTTCCAACACCATTCCCATGACTGCTTTTAGCATAATACCTTGGGTGACTGTGGTGAGATTGTAGATAGCCTTCTCTATTCTTTTGATGTTTTCATTATTTGTTTCAATCATGGCTTCTTCTTCTTAGCCTCTTGGTATAAGTTCTCTAGATAATATTTTAATTGAGAAGGCATCCCCTTCCCAGTGCTCATTATAGCAACTCTCTTTACCTCTTTGTGATCAATGTTGCAAAGAACAACAAAAAACTCTTCTTTAACCACTAGGTTATCATCATCCTTTGCTTCATTACTTTCATCACCATCAATTTATTCCTCCTCAACTTCAGGAACCTCTTTATCATCGTCCTCCTTTTAAACCTCACATTCCCCATCTCCATGTAGCTCCTCCTCCTTACCAAAGCCCAGCTCCTCCTCTATCTCCTCTAATTGTTCTTCCAAGGCCTTGGTCTGCATTAGCTCCACCCTTTCCTCATAAAGGAATTTATCTTTTGACTCCTCAGACTGAGGGATTAACTCCTCATCCTTAGAATCATCTCCCTCCAAGTTCAAGGAGGGGGAAGTCTCTTTTCCTTTAGGAACCTAAGAAGGCCCCACAGTCGATTGATTGGAAAGCCTGGAAGATCTTTGACCCCTCAAGGACAATTGAGGATTATTCTCTAGCAGTAATATGGATTTTTTTCTCACATTCAAAATCTAAAATATTGATGGGGCTATCTTCATACATAACAATGTAATGATTTTTCATTTTTTTTAAAGAAAAAATAGCAGAGGAGGGGTTTCCTTTTTATGGGGGAGGCCTCATGGAAAAACAAACTCTTATTGAAATGGGTGTTATCATTTGAAGGTAGCGGGGAGGAATTTTTGCTAGAAAAAACCAAACCTTTTCTTTTTCTCGGGTAGTTATGAGAAGATCCTTGAGACTTGGAGGGGAGGTAGCAACCCCTAGGGACACCTTACTGGTCTTGAAAAAAAATTTCCCTTTGATCTTGAGACTAGAGCTAGGGCTTCCTTCAACAACAACAAACGAAGTGGGGGGTTAAATTTCCTTAATTTTTATATGTATTTTCCTTCGCAAAGGGCTGTAATAGAAAGAATATATTTATACAATTCCATGATCAATCCATGGTGAAGGGAAGGGCATACCCCAATAGTAATGCAGTTATGGAGAGAAGAAAGAAGGTAAAATGCCAATTTTATCTTTAACCCATGATTAATATGAGTTAAAATCAAAAAGGGATAGCCATGAATGGTTTAGAAACAACCTTCTAATGTAAAATACTTCATGACATGGAAACTTACCAAGTGCCAAGGTGTTGAAAGTCTCTCCCTAGTATAGTCATTTTGATACTTAACCAACTTTTTTCATTTTTTAGGAAAGCAACCATGAATCTTTTGTAGTCCCCATACTCTTCTTCTCAATTCACTCTCCCTCACACATCAAGCCAATAGATTTCAAAATGAGGTTCTCTGTAACCTTGAATCACACACCACCAATATTAACCGCACATTTCTACCAAGAATTGGCAAACTTAGAAGTCAATTTTTCATTAAAGCCTTTCAATGCTTTGAAAAGAGGAGAGCATCCCCCTTTTTCAAAGAGCTCCTAGAGCACTACATTTTGCATGAGCACCTCACAATATTGAGGTTCAATTCTCTTGTGATGCTCCCCCATTTTATTCTTGACTATTTTTTTTCAAAAATACAATAAAAGGTCCCAGAATAACTTCTCTTACTATTCTCATACAGGAAATAGGTAAAAAATACTTTATGGAAATATTTATATGACTCTTCCACCTTCTCCCAAAAAATATAGAAAACTTAAGCCCCATCAGCCACCACTTGTCATAACAAATATCATTGATAGGGCCGAAAATATTATTACTTCTCCCAACATCACTTATATTATAAGAATATTATAATCCATCTCATCATAATCATACAACTTAATATCACCCACAGGAGAAGTAAAGGAACAAATCCATGTCAATATTTTGAAATTCATCATTACATTACCAAGCATGAGAGGATAGCTCAAGTCACCAAAATCATTGAACAAAGGGAGGACTATCAACACTGAAAGGAAAACCATCACATGAAACCAATATTAAGAATGTCATCTAATAGTCACATCATCTTTCAGAATGAAGATTGAATGAAATTTCATCCACATAGTTGGACATTTTGAATTATATCTATCAATGAAAACCTTATCTCTCACTAAGTGCAAGAGATCAAAGTAGATCCAATACTTCCATTTCAAACAACTCAAACCTTCATTAGAGAGAGCATATGCAACCGAATTACCCTCTCTAAGAATGTGGTTGATTTTGATGTTAGAAAATACCCTTATCATACTTTTACAATCCTCCATCATATTCATGATCCTCTAGGGAGAGAGGGCCTTCCCTTGAAAAATTTGAATAATCAAGTTAGTATCATCTTCAATTTCGACTTTATTGTATCCCTTATCCTTTTATTCTAGTTAATCTCCACCAAGCCATGATAGCTTCAGCCTCGTTACTGGACTTTTTCTTAATATATTTAGCAAAACCCTCTATTGAATATTCTTGCTCATCTCTAATGACACCACCTACAACAACATCACCAGGGTTACCTTTTGAGCAACCATCAAAATTGAGTTTATCCAATATCTATCAGGGGGTTTCTATTTGACCATTTTTCTTAAAATATTTTTTCCTAGGTCAATCTTAGTTATATCTTAAGTGATTCCCCAATTTTGTTTTAAACTAATTTCTATATAAGAAGGCCCAATCTTGGCATCTTTAAAACTCAAGGCATTGATATTATCCTTTAGGTTAGTCTAGATACTATAGAAAATATCATTGACATTTTTAGAAATCTCACTAAAAATCCTATTATTCTTTCTTTTTAAATATCCCAAGAAATAACAAGAGGAATTTTCTTCCATAGTTCACGAATCACAATATGAAGAAAAGGGGAAATTTTGTGCCAAAAGGTAATAAAATATTAAATATAGTCTTAGGGAAGATCCAATCTAAACTAAGATGGAAAACTCCAATCCAAACATCTTTGTAGAAGTCACAATGTAATAGAATATGATTAATTGTCTCCTCCTTATAGCATAGGGTACATTTGTTAGCCATCTGAAATCCTCTTTTTTTCAGATTATCTATGGAGAGGATTTTGTTGTGGGTTGCAGCCCACTAGAAGAAATTTATCTTAGGGATAAATCTAATGTCCCAAACTATAAACTGATTGGAATTATTTTCCTCATTCTTGTGATCCAATAGGGAACAATTTTCTTTGACTAAGAAGGAGCCCAAGGGGGAAACCACCCAGATGCATTCATATTCTTTATTGAAGGAAAAGAATGTATAGTCTCCTACAATTTACCTAAGTTGCTCCACTTCTTCCTAATATTTTTATTGTCTTTCACTTATTAGAATCCTTCTCCCAGCCAATTGTTCCCCAAAATTCTTCCATTTAGGCTTTAGGCCACTCCAATCAAAATAGTTTTGGATCTTTTCTCCATTCAATCGTATAAGCAACTCTTTGATGATATCCAAATTTTGAAGAGAAGAGAGGGAAAACCACTCAATCCAAGAGTCCTACCAAAAATTTGGTTTTTTTCCATCCCCCACATTCCAAATAAGACCACATTTAACAATGTTTTTGATTATCAAAAAGTTGTTCCAAAAACTAAACCATGGGGGGTGTCTAGGGAATACAAAAAAAAATGGTCCAAAATTTTCAAATATTTTTCTTTAATAATGGATCCCCATTCATTGGTGCGGTTGATGAAGTTCCAACCCACCTTTGTGATTAGGGCCTTGTTGAAGCCTTGCAGCCTTCTAATACCCATCCCACCCCACCTTTTAGGATTACACACCTTTTCCCAACTAACAAGAGAAATTATTGCTTTATCCTTCATGGCAAACCATAGGAACTTCTTTTGGATTTTCCTAATTCTATCCACCATATGAGTTGGGATTTTAAATAAAGAGAGATAGAAAATTGAGATATTTTGAAGAGAGTTTTTCAATAATTGAAGTTTACCAACTTGACTAAGTAGATTCCCTTTCTAGCTAAACAACTTATGTTGTAGCTTCTCCACAATATTGAGCCAATAATGAATGGGAATATTTTTAGTGGATAACAAGAGACACGAGTAAGTAATAGGAAGGTAAGTAATTTGACATCCAAGAATTCTCATAATCCTTTCTTTTAAAGGGGGATCAAAATTGAAAAATATAACATGATTTTTTTTGTAGTTTAGCATAATAATCAAGGAAATTTTTACAATATTTAGCTTATAAAATAGAAGTAACACCAAAAAGGATAGTGTCACTTTGTCACGAGCACCCTGTCTAATGCTATAAAGGAGGAGCTAGAGGGAAACAACAACAAGGAGAACAAAGAATGGGTGGGTGATGAGGCGATGGACCTCCTGATTAAAAACTGGGACAACGCCAGTTAGCTGCTCCCTATGCTTTTCTGTCGGTTGTTTCTTTGTTGTCACTGTGTTGACTTTGGGTTGTTTATGTGTTTTCTTTTTTTTTGTTATGTTTGCTATTTAGTCTGGTTCCTTTTTGGCCCTAGTGGCTCGTTGTGAAGGGTACGGTGCCCTGAAAATGCTGCTTAAATTTTCAAAAACACCAAAAAGGATAGTGTCATCCATAAACTATTGGTACAAAGAGGGGGAACGGAGGAAGCAACATTTATCCCTTTCAACAACCCATAATTGATTAACTTTTAGAATTTTCTTCCCAAAAATTTGGCAACTAAAATAAGCATATAAAGAGATAAAAGGTCACCCTATTTGAGACCCCTACCACTGGAGAAGAAAATTTTGGGGACCCCATTAACCAACATAAAATATTTAGAAGTGGTAACACAGGAAATGATAAGCTTCAGGAGTTTTCCTTTTAACCCAATTTTTTGCAAGACAACAAACAAGAATGACTAGGACACTCTATCATATGCCTTAGATATGTCCAGTTTAAGCACCATACTATGATTTATTGTTGTATTCCATAAAATGAATATACTCATGGGTGAATAAAACAAAATCAAGGATTTAGCACCCAAGCACAAACCCTTTTGATTGATAGAAATCAACCTATGGAGCATAAGTTTTAGTCTATTAACTATCAACTTAAAGAAAATATTAGAAATTGTATTACATAAGTTGATAGGTCTAGAGTTAAAAATAGAAGAAACCTCACTCTTTTTTGGAACCAAGGGAATTAAAGTAGCATTAAGTTTCCCAGGGAGTTTACTTGTTTTGAAGAAATCCAGAGCTACCATTACAAGATCCTCTGAGATTACATCCCAGAAATTTTGAGAGGAGGGGGGAACCCATCGGGTCTAGGGGCTTTATAAGAATGAAAGGAGAAGACAAAAAACTTGACCTCTTCCAAAGATATTGCTTTTTTAAAAACCTAAATATCCTAGTCATTCAAAATTTTGGGGATAACATTGATGATCTCCTCCAAACCAGAAAAGTCTTGAAAGGGATCAACCAAGGATTCCTAAAAGTAAGAAACAACAACATCAGCAATATCTTCATCCTTAGATATGGTAACACCACTTTGAATATTCAAGGTTATAATAACATTATGACTTCTATGCTTTAGAGTGGATTAATGGAAGAACTTAGTGTTTATATCCCCTTTAGAGAGATACTAGACTCTAGACTTCAGTTTCTAGAAAATATCATTTTTCAATAGGTTGTACCACTTAGACCTTAAGAGTATTTCCTTGTTGCAAGTGTTTATATATCAGTCGATCCTATCTCTATTTCATCCTGAACATTCTTCAGGTCTATTATCATTTTTTTCTTTTATTGAAAGATATTACTAAAGCTCATTTTGTTCCATTCTTTATCTTTATCTTTTATTTATTTTATCTTTTAAGAGAGCCTAAGCATATGGGTACCAAAATAGGGATGACTCCATCAATCTTCCATAGGAATTTTTAAATCAAGATGAGAATCCCACATTATTTTGTATCTAAAGGGATATGGGCCTTTAGGTGTAGCATCATTCCACCCTAGCAAAATGGAATTATGTTTAAAACTAGTCTTGGGAAGGGCCGAAAGGGACATACATGGTAAGATATTCCAACCATTTGAGATGAGGAACCTATACATTATAATTTGAATTATATTTTTACCTTTGCTATGATTAGACCAAGCAAAGATAGTACCTTTAAGGTCTAAATCTATAAGACTAGTAGAAGACAAGAAATTGAAAAAATCCACCATACTATCAAAGTAATCTTCAAGCCTGTCAAGTTTTTTTGAAGGAACTAATGGGGTATTGATATCACCTCCAAGTAACCACTTCTCTTTGTTCTAACTCCCATTTTTCCAACTAAAAGGTCCCACAAGATTTTCTAGTCGATATAGTATTGGGAGCATAGATGTTTATTAGGTTCCACTTAGAGGAGTTGATTAGGACCTCAAACTTAATCCTTAAGATATTCCTACCAAAATAGCCTTTCCACCCCTTTAAAATGCTAGGGTTCCAAAGGATATCCAATCCCCCCAAGGCACCATCCGTCGAGGAGGCACATAACTCCACAGAAGGCCGAGAATTTTTGACAATCTGAGCAAAAGTATAATCTAACATTTTAGTTTTTTGGATCATGAGAATATCCACCTAATTTTCAATAATACAACACTTTAAAAGGTGTTTCTTAAAGGGTTTGTTTAATCCTCTTAAGTTCCAAGAGAGAATATTCATAGGAAACAAAAACCAAAGCACACTCTTAATACCCACTTACCAATCATAAGGAGGAGAAATCTCTTGTTTAAGCTAATTAATATTTCTTTTATTTCTTTGGACCCAATAAATCCAAGGTCCTTTGTTTTCCAATAGTTGCATCCCTTGTTGCTTCCCTGATCCATGTATCCCTATGGGAAGGATGAACCTGCTTCCAGTCCTCCCCCACATCAGGCTTTTTTTTCTTGCTTCATGTTTACTTAAGTCCACTCTTCCATCTCTATATCAGCTAAAGACTTAGCAGGGGAGAAGGAAAAGAGCAAGACCCAAAACCTAATAAGGTCATAGAGTCTTCAATACCCGTCCATTTTTTTCCTTTTGCTTTTTTTTTATAATTTGGTTTGGAGAGGAACAAGAGTAACTTTAGAGGAGAGTTCAGCTATATTTCAATACCTTTCTCGAGGGGACTTTATCACCATTCTCCAAGAGAGACTAACTAGGAACTATCGGGACCTTAGGGGCTATAAACTCTTGCTCCACCCTATCATCCCCAAAAATATAGCAGTTTAGAACAAAGATCTCTTCTTCTTATACCAAGGATCCTTCAACGAACCTTTCCTCAAACCCCCCACCCTCCCTACGATCAGAGGGAGTGGAAAAGGAGGACTCCAAGAACATATCCTTTTGGTCTTTCTCATTTGACATAAGAAAGGAATTGACAAATTTTTGAGGAGCAACAAGAGCCAATGGATTCTTCATAGATAGAAAGTGAGCATCCATATAATCGATACTATCCAAAGGAGCGAGGGCAAAGGTGGATCATTTTTTTGTTGGAAATTATTTTATTTGAGAAATTGTCACTAAGGTGCCCAAACTATTTGCAGAACTGATAGTAGATATTGGCCTTCTCATGAACAATAGGTTGGATTCTAGTACCAAATTTAGATTTGAGAGTGATTTAAGTTGGGAGAATCATATTAATAGCAACATTAACACAAAACCTAATCCAATTGGAGCAGGAGGTGACGGACATCCTGAAGAATATGGCTTAGTGGCTAACTTGTTGCTGGGATTTTGTTGGTTTTTTTGTGGCGCTACCTCTATGCTGGGTTTTATGGGTCTTCTTTTCTGGCAGCTTTTTGTTTTCTGATTTGTACTTGGTCATGTTATATCTATCTCTATTTTTTTGTTAAAGGGTTTCAGGGCCCCTTCAAAACCTATTTTTTCCTTAATCAAAAACATTAACAAACAAACCTGGCGAATAGTCTCGACCTCTATTGAGTAACCTTATCCACCGCTAGTAGGTGACCAATGGAGTTGGAAATAATTTGAAGCACATTAAAATTATAGAATTCTAGAGGAAGCCTAAATAATTTAACCCAACTAAGAGCCATAGAGCCAGGATCCACATACAGTCAAGACTCGAGTTCCATTTACAAAGAGAAACAATTTTTGAAGTTGTTATATAGGTCCCAAGTCCCCTCATTAGGACTTTAACAAGGTATTCCTTATTAGAAAAAATCAACAGAAAGAGCCCATTGGCCATCATGCTTATGGACACACAACCTTTTAGCTTCCAAACCAAACCAACCCATTTGTAGATCTAGTCCACATTAGGCTCAAAATCCAAAAATTTACCAACTAGAGATAGATCCATACCTGTAGTCACTTCTAATAGCATATCAGAGACTTCAATCACCACTCCATCCTCAGAAGAGGTAACCACAAGAGAATAAGTCTTTGCTAATTTTGGGGAGAAATGGCCAAAACGTTTATCCACAAAGGAAACAAGATCCTCTGTAGCTAAAAAAGATGTAGCTTCCTTAGAAGGGGACATAACACCCTTTGCATGAGAAAACACCAGACTTATGTTGACCAACTTTAGAATTGTCAATCGAATATTTGGTATGGGGAGCCCCATAGGCCTATTAGGATATGGTGTTGTATGCCATTGCATAAAAAAAATTATTATAGTTTATTGTAATCAAATAATTATTTAATTATGGTGTAGTTGGGAGGTGTGTTTAGCCACATTAGATAATTATTTGGGACCACTTGTAAAGTTGTATTATAGCAGTGATATATTATTTAATGTGTGGGAGGCATAGGATAATAATTGATTATTTGGGAAAAGAATTTAATAAAGTAAAAACTTAGTACCCAATATTAAACGAGGGGTCAATGGTTTTGTGTTCACATGATTTTGTGGCACATGGTTTTATCTTACCACTTGGTTGTATTTGTGTGAGCTTGTTTCTATAAAAGCAAACACATGTTTAGTGGTTAAGGTTGGTTGGGTGAGTGGGTTGTCATTATTGAATCTTTTTTAGGAGTGCATATGTGAAGCATAGCATGAGATGTGTGGATTCATGCTTGGACACATGGAGGATGCATTGGAGAGGCTTGATATTTTAAAAAAATCATTATAAATTTTTAAGTGCATGTATTGTTTTATTGTTGAATAATAGATGAAGTATGGATGTTTTTGGAGGTTGGGTTTTTCCCTCTTGAGGGTTTTCCCAGGGTATATCTCATGTTATCTTGTGGCTTATCTATTTTGATCTATGTATTATGGTTATTCTGTAAGCTTTCATGCATGATTTTCTCTCATGGGGTTATGTAGGAAATATATTAAATAAATTGGGCATTAATGCATTATTTCCTAACAAGTGGTATCAGAGCTTTAATGGTTGTGGGAGGTGTGAGCTCCCAATTTTTGTTATAACCCTTTTTTGAGTAGATTTTATACAAAGTTAAATCCATGGTTGTACAAGAAATATTTGAGACATTGCAAGATATGAAACACTTGTGCAGGTGTTGTTTTGTAGATTTGGGTTTTTGGAGTTTGCAAAATTATTGGATTTATTGCAGATTTGAGGTTTGAAGATTTTGGGTTAAAAGGGTTTCTTGGATTGTGCTTTTATATGAGGTTTTTGTAGAGGAAATTTCATAGATGACCTCTTGAGATAAAATTGACCTCACCATTGGATCTAGAATGGTCGAGAAATGAAAAATGATATAAATTTTGCCCTATTTTGCCACTATGAAAAAAAAAGTTCCCCTATCTACTCTATTTGACAATACGACCATACAATCAACTATTTTTTATAGAATAAAAAATAAAAATAAAAATAAAAATAAATATTTAAAAATTCCTACAAATTTAAAAGTTTAAATTGAAATATTTAAAATTAAAAAAAAGGGAGGGGGAGGGGGCGTTCTATAGACCCCTCGTACCCTTGCAGATTTGGTTGTCATATGGTGTGATAGCCCAATAAGCCTCTTGACTGGTGAGGTCTTAGGCCCCCCAGTTCTTGCTCCCTGGTCTGACAGGGCCGAAACCCAACCCGCAAGGCTATTTAAAAATTAAAATACCATTTCAAAATTTAAAAAATAAAATATTTTTTAAAAATTTAAACAAATTTAAATTATTTTTAAATTTCACAACTTACCGCTTGTTTCTGTCGGTGATTCAGCCTTGGGGCTGCCAACCAACCAACCACTAGGCATATTAGAGGATGTATTTTCAAATAGGCATAACTTTCACCCAAGATGTCGGATTTTCAACTTCCAATAGTCAATGGAAAGATATCTCCAAGCACTATGCAATGGTATAGGTTTTGTTTCATGATTTTTCTATTTTTATCAATTTTTGGGCTTAGAACCCATATTTTCTCTTGTACATGGTTTTGGTCATAACTTTTGCATACAAAATTAAATTTTCAATTTCAAATAGGTGTTGGAGAGAATTATAGTGTACTATATAGTGGATCAAGTAGACTTTTAGTTTGTGGTGCAAAGAGTGGATTGTACTTGTTTGATCACTTGTAGATGCCTAAAATTCAGGGTGTGATTGTGTGAGCATCCAAATGATTCAAGAGTCAAAACCTTGAGGGTGTACATGTTTTTATATGATATTTATGATGATAGAGCTGATTATTAATTTGGTGCTTCCTTGTATAGGTTTTACAGGTGTTTTTAATAGTTGGACTTTGATGATGATAGGTACACAAGTTGTCTTCATTTTTTAGGACATGAGTTGACACGTGTAGAGACTTGGAGTCTTGTGTGGGTGATAGTTGAGTGTAGGTACAACATTGATGATGATTATGGTGTCATGGATATGCAGTTATATTTGAGTATTGGCACGACATTATTGTATATGTGATTGTTTAGTGGTGATTTGATTTAGTGTTAGGAGGTTGTTCTTATCTCTTCTATGCTTGTATGGTTCCTTGACTATGGTTACTTTTTTGTGGACATGTTTGAAAAATTAGGTCTATGATTGATTTGGTGTTTGAGTTTGTATTTTATAGGATTATCTTATTTGATATCTCAATTTGAAAGCTACTAATGTGATGACGAGTTTACATGCTTCATTGTTTGGGATCTATGAGCTATGCAATTGGATAGGTTGATCACCCATTTAGTTGTAGTGGGATGAATTGGTGTGGATTGTCTATATCCATTAGATTGATTTAGTGTGTGACGCAGACTTTGTTAGTTGGCCTTGTCTATGGTCATTTTTGCATTGGTATGTTGCTTTGAGATGAGAGGATGGATGATTAGAGTACCCCATTAGTAAGTTGTTGGGACTTGTAGCATGTGGTTTTATCACAATGTCATGATAGATTGGTTACATTTCATTGGTTACACATTTCAATGGGAGATTTTGACAATGATGATTTGGTAGTGTAGGATTGATTCCCGATGTTTTGATGGTGGTTGTATCTTCTTGGCTTGGAGATCTTGGTTCCACTTGTTCTTTGGAGCTGTTGGGATTGTAGTTGAGTGTGTGTGGACCATGGGTGATCTTCATTTAGGATATGGTTTTCATGATACTTTATGTAGCTTAGTATCACAGTTCAGTGGGAGTTGTTGGGAATGACGTGATTCATCATTGGTGATGGATGATCTTCTTTAGTGTTTGTGGATGTCTTAGAGGATTTCTTAGATCCTATTGCTACAAAAGAGTTATTTCACATTTACAGGTTCACTTTTGGGAGATAGTTATCTTCATGTGATTGGAGATTTGGATTCTTGGTTTAGAGTATTTTGCTATTGTGTCATGGTTTACTCTTGATACTAGTTTAGAGGTCTGACATGATGCAAGTTATCTTGAGACCAGGATGTATGTATTGTTGTGTGTGATCTCTTAGGAGGAGATGGTTAGATCATGATGTCATGATTGGGTTCTTGATTATGCAATTGGAGCTTTGTCATTGATATTGTTGGTTCTCTTGGTATTGAGTACATTATTTATTTTCTTGGGAGATTCATGATGGTGTGGTGTAAGATTTGGAGCTTAGCATGGATTGAGTGGTGTTAGGTGCTCATGGATACATTGATACTTGGGTGAGCCTACAGTTATCTTGAGATTAGAGACATTTTCTTGAGATGATTACTCTTTGGAGGTTTCAGCAGGAAGACCGAGGAGCCTTCACTTGGATATGGACATGAGTTCATGTTGGACCCATAGAGGATATTTTTATTGGAGTGAGTCTTGATGAATTGGCTATCCTAGAAGATCATTCTCATTACCCACTCTTGGTCTACTCGATGGTTTATAATCTAAAAAGTATTTCTCCATTCTTTTTAGATGTGTTATGTTTTGTGTTTTGTTTTCTCATGGGGATGAGTCTTGATCCATGTTGATTGATTTTGGGAGACTCATTTGAGGATTATTTAGCATGATTTTATATTGATTTATCTTTCATAGATATGGATCTTGAGCTATGGATAGTTGGTTCTGGAAGATTCATTTTGAGATATATTTGGCATAGTTATCTCCTTGTTCATTTGAGTTTATGTTATTATCTATTGATGAGGATTTTATGAGATGTTTATTGGATTGATTTCCTAATTTGGGAATTGATACTTTCAATTTTATTTCCTTGATTAGAGAGGCTTACATCCATGTTAGAATTTTGAATTATTCATATGTTGTATTTGATCTTTGAGATCGAGTGGATGGGTGTTGTTGAGGCTTCTCATTTGGGGTTGTAAGGAGATCATACTTGTCACAACATTAGCACTTTGAGGTGTTGGTAGAAGGACATGTTATGATTTATAGGTTTTCTCTCCTCATTCTATGGTTCCTTCCTTGAGGTTCATGTTCATATGATTTGGGAGGATTGCGGTGACTGTTAACTATTTTTCACTACCAACTCAAACAGGTAGAGCTGAATTGTAAATTCAAGCCAAGGTACACAAGTTGCTTAAATTTTTTTGCTCAAGTACTCATCGTGCATTGATTTATTACAATGAAAATTTCAGTAATATTATGCAAAAACATTTCAAAAATGATATCATAAGTTTGCATAATTTTTGTTGTTTTATTCATAATGTATGAACCAGAATCCCACACAAGCCGTGGGAGTAACTCATCTTGATTTTTTACAATCAAATAAAAGGTGCATGAGCAAAATCAAACTATACAATTGAAAATAGAGAAAGCATAGGGTAGAAAGTGATTCGTCATTGCCTGGAATGATGAATCATTGATAGTTTGAGGAATGTTGTGATGCCAGCTCCAGTTTCAGCTCTATTTCTAGTTTCAGCTCCAGCTCTAGCTCCAACGTACCTACAGGTTGATGGAAATATTGTTAGAGCAATGCAGATCAAATCCTATCATATGCTTGCGCTACCAACAAAAATATAGAATGTAGTTAATCACACATCCATCAGATGATTACAAAAATTCAAAGAACATAAAGAGAAAAGAGAAGACTTTCAGCTTCTTTTATTTTTGCTAACATGTTTGTTCACTATGCAGGAACAGGTTCATTATGTTTGTGATCATTTCATTAGATATGTGGAGTAAAAGGGGATCCCACAAGGGTTGAGCTCGGCATATCAAAGAGGACACTCTCAGGTTACACATGAGAGTCATTTACATGGATAACAGTCATTTAAGGAGCTGCTGAAACAAAGAAATTGATATAAAAGCAGCCTTATTTTGAAGTTATTACTCTGTTTCAGCTCTACTTTATTTATTTTTTCCACTTTACATTTAAATGGAGTAAAGAGCCCTTTCACACTGAAGAGAGACAGAAACAGAAAGTCATACATCAAGCTATTTCATGGAGCTTTGAAGCTAGTTATTTAAAGAGCAAATTGTGAAAGCCCTTGCTCAACATTTACCAATGCCATTGGTAAGATTTTTCTTGACAATAACGTTTTTTTTACTCCTCATGGTTTGAGGGAAGAATATTCATCGGCATCAGAAAGTGCAAAAGGGAAGTAATGAGCAATACAATTTCAGAGATAATAAGCAGAAAATTGTAGGTCGCAGCCATGAGCAATGGGTCAGCATCATATTTTTTTAAACAAAAGATATTCGATGCCAGGATAAAGTAAATACAGTCCTATTAATGCAAAAATATTGAAGCTATGAAGGAGCTCAGATTCTCATTAGAATGGAAGATAACAAACTCAGTATGGTGACCAGTCTGCAAAATCCAGTAGTCAAACTGCCAACTTCATTTTTGCATGAGAACAATCTCAAGGATTAAAAGACAGCGAGTGTCAAAAGTAGACAAGAACAAAAGGCCAGTTTATAAATGATTATTGTTGTCTACAATAAAATCTTTACCAGTCAATACATCAAAGTCAAATGTTCATGAGGTTTACTGCATATGTGTTTTTGACTCGAAAGGAAGTAATAATTTTTCAAGTGAATCAGCATTTTGTTTAAAACAAGGGATAGTAGATTTCAGTAATGAAGTAAATGCAGTCAAACCAAAGTGTTTAATGATCAAAGAGTTCAAGCATTGGAGTATTTTCGTACATCAAAATCATAACAGTCTAAATGAAGACATCATGGAATCCTGTGAGATGCATACAGTATGAGAAAAGCATGACGATTTACAGCTGGAAGCTCTATTGGAGTTATTAACAGAAAATGTGCAAGAAATCGACATGCTAATCTCATAGGAACAGATCAAACAATGATCAAGGAATGTACGTTATTTTTTCACTTTCTGAACATGAATGAAGTTAATAGTAAGATACAATCGCAGCCATGATATACAAAAGGGTTTATATATTTCTGAAGAGAAATAAACTTCTTACCAGGTTCCCAGTGTTGTTTTATGAAAACCAAGTTTGTCGAGCACAATATACAGGAAGGATAAACTTTGGAAGACCAAGAATATCAAGAAGGTAGGTGATGATTATTGCAAGGGGTTTATTGGTTGTTTTCAAGAAGATAACAGAACATTGTTTCTCTAAATAAAAAGGGCAACAATGGAAGGAAATTTCCTACGGGCTCGAAGTAGAATGCAAAAGCAATCTCAATGAGATAAAAAGCAAAGGAATTATCAAGTTCAATTTTCATAGGGTGCCAGAGCAATATATTTGCATTCATTATCATGCTTTACAAAATATGAAGCACAAGGAAGCCGTAGCCTGTACATGGCCAGTTTTGCAGAGGAAGCCCAAATACAGTTTCAAGTTTCAGCCAAACATATCATGAGTGCCTACGAGCTTTTGCCTTCAAGTTTTAGGCACAAACAGTAGAAAAAGTAAATATCCAGTAAATAGATGAACGGTGACCCAAAGGGATAAAAGCAGCCCACAAGGATACAGAGACATTGGAGAATATAGAGATTATTGCTTGGTTTTAAATTAAGAAAAAAACTTACCATACAAATCTCCAAACAAGCTCAAGCCCAATAAAACCTTGGCGGCCAGAATAAGGTTTCATCAATGGAGGAGAACAATAATAGAAAAATCAGAGAAAGGATAAACCCACGGCCTTTCATAGCCAAAAAAGCAAAAATAAGTACATTATGTTGTGGCTTGTATATGCTTACAACATAGAAAGAAATGAACTCATGCTAGTCGCGGCCTTCTGGCCATTATTTTTGTTATCATATTATAGCAGGAAGCGAAGAGATACCCAGTTTTTCGTGACTACCATTAGTGCAAAGTTTTATAGAGGAAAGAAATAAATAATGGATACCAAATCTTTTTCATGGCAACCTGTGCAACAAGCAATACCCACCAACATGGTGGCCAGTCTTCAAAAAACTCAAAATTAAGTCTACAAAGAGCAAGACTCAGCAACGTGGCGGCCAGAACAGAATACCAAAGAAATACAGGGAATACTATGGAGTTTGAAAGCTTACCAGGTCACATCAGAGGAGAATTCATATATTCCACAGCCTTAATGGCCATTTTCATCCTTCAAGCAAAATAGAGGAGACTGTTCGATCAGTCTGGACAGCATAAATATTGCAGATTTCAAGCCCAGGCAGCTATTCACCATGGCGGTGTTGTTTTCTCAAGAAGAGCTTCTTTAGCAAAATTTTCAAGAGAGGAAAGTGATAAGGATTAGGGTTCGGTCAAGTAAACTTAGGTATTGGTTTATTAGGCCCATATAACCTAAGAGCAAATGTATGGAGCCCGAAAGGTGAAGACTTTTATTCAAACATATGCTAAGTATAGAGGCCAATAATACAAATGCCTAAATATGTTAAGTATGGTGCCGCCAAGTTTTTTTTTATTATTACATAAGTCTTAAATATATTTCTGCATAACACATTGTAAAGTTAAATAATTAAATGATAATTATAAATCATTTAATTATTTTAACCTTTTTAGTGCAAAAATAAAATATTAAGCAAGGAGGGAATTCTATTATTTTGCATGGGCGGATTGATACAAATGAGGTGGCTTTTGCATGCTTGGGCCCACCTTTTGTGGGATTTGCAGTTTAGTTAGAGTCTCTCATGTTTCAGTTATGACTTGGCACTGAGTTTGAGCCTGAGTGGACTCTTTTTTGCATGTTTTTTGAGCCCATTTCTTAGAGATTTTTCTTCTGCTCATAATTGGCCTTGGAGTTATCACCCTCTCTTGGAGTTGGACTTTTATTCTTTTTCCATGCCTTTTGAAGGATTTTTGTATATATTGAAAAACTTAACTGTTTTTCTTTAGTTCTTATTTTTCTCCTTTGCACTCTGCAAAGCGAATGATTTGTAACTCAACATTTATTTTTCTAGATTAATACAATAGCAGGTTTACAGGTTATGTTAGAGTATTTTGTGCAGATTTTTTTCCTTCTGTTATCATTGTGAATCAAAGTTTATCCTTCTTGGATTCGGGTGTTGTGTCTTATGAGTGTTCTTGATGCAAATTTATTGTGTTTCATATCGAAACCTTTAAATTTTTGTCACATTCATGAATGCACGTGCACAAAAAAACATACTTAGTTGCAGGTCAAAGATTGTGCTCATAATATTCATTTCTTTAAGTTGTGAAAGTATTTCCTTCATAAAGAATGATTTGTCTAGCCTTTCTATGAATCATTTATGCACTTGAGTTGTTCAATCCATGTTGTGAAAATAGGCTCATGAAGAATCATTTGTGAAATAAATCTGTTATCTTAAATTTCCATTTAGGTGCATCACCACAGTTAAAGTTTTATAGCTTAAGTTTTAAATTCAGTCTTTTATCCTTTTTCCCAGCAATTTACCCAAGTATTAATCAGAAAAATTCATAGGAACTAGCCTAGAATCTGGAGGTCTAATTCCTTATAGGGTACCCACGGCCTGGAATTAGTTCCAATATTTCAATAGATTGTTGAATTTAATTATTCATGCATACGGGTGCAATCTGTTTGACAACATTTTTTGGCATGCCCGGTGGGACAAAATTTAATTATTTCAAGCTGTTGTTTTGGTATGTACAGCAGGTTACCAGCTTCTCAGAGTAGTTATTTCAAGTACCTGGCAACTCCGTATTCAAATTTCAAATCAGATCAGTAGCAAGCATATGAGAAATATCCAAATGAGAAGAAGCTCTTCTCCATTTGAATATTTGCAGCTATCTTCACCAAAAAGAAGAGGAAGGATAGCAAACAGAGTCTTTGAAAGGCCTTTAAGAAACCTATTGGTTTCTCCAAGTTTCAAAAAAGAAACAATTATTTACACGTCAAGGAGAGGTAGATCAAGCATAAGGCAGCAAGGCTCGCATTCATCTTCACCAAGCTACAGACAATCTACCTCACCTATACCAGTTTTGCAAGCTGCAAATTTCAGAACACCAGTAGCTCCGATGGCCAGAGCGCATGCATTCATACCATTCAATGGAGGAATCCCATTGAATCTGGCGCAGCATGATGATATTCTTGTTGCAGCATTAAAGAGTTTACCCTTTTTCACTGGCGAAGATCAAACAACACCAATCGAGCATATCAGAGATATGGCTTCGTTGTGTGGAGTTCACCATGTCATGCAAGAGAACGTTGCTTTGAGGCTGCTAGCAGCATCTTTCAAAGGAAAAGCGCTTCAATGGTTTCATGGCTTACCAGTTAATACAATCGCCACATGGGACGATCTAGGAGACAAGATGAGCAAGCAATTTTCAGACAAGTCCGATCATCTATCTCTAGTTGAACAAATGACGATTATCAATAGAGCGCCACAAGAACAAATGATGGATTTCAACTTCAGGTTTCAACAAACCTGGAATAGGATTCCGATAATGGTAAGACCTACTCCTGATCACGTTTTTTTGTATTACCTTAGGTCATTAAATAGTGACATAGCTTTAATGATCCAGTCAATGGGGGGTTTAACACTGCCAACAGCATATGATATTGCTATTAGAGCAGAAAATAGCCTTATACAGGCTGGTAAAATTGCACCAAGGCCACCTATGCCTATATTTCTAGATATCCACCCCTTGATGCCAATTAATTTTCCACCAATTGCCACAATTCTTGCCGAACTAGCCTTAGGCTATCAGCCAACTGTCCAAAGTAGTGCTTTTCCAACACAATCTGAGTTTCAAGAGTTAAAGGGTAATCAACAGGAGATGGCAAAGTTATTGCAGACTGTTAGCAATGATTTAGTTAGTATCAAGAGGCAACAAAACCAAAATTACAGGCCTTACCAAGCACCCTTTTAGCCTAAAAGACCTCCCTATCAGGCTGATAATCAAGGACAATGTAGGAATTTCAATCCTAGGCCATCATATAACCAGAACCAGCAAGTTGTCAGCTCATCAAAGGAGCTCGTTCCAATCCAGAACAATCTACCACATGATTACATATGGTGTTACCCATGTAATCAGCCTCACAATCAGGCTACTTGCATGAATGGCGTCATTAATCAAGATCTTATGGTACAGAGCACGTATGCTACAACAGAAAATACAGCAAAAGATACCAATGATCATAATGATCAAACCTAGTAAAATGATATGGACGTCGCCATGATGAATTGGCAAGGCAACGAATTTTGTGGAGTAAATCAGTTACAAGGTAAAAATCAGTCTGATACGTCTATTGCAACAAACTCAAGGTCCAAAAAGAGAGCAACAGATTTGAGACAACAAGCTGTTTCTGACAAACAGCAGCCAGAAAGTGACAAACAACAAGCTGATAAAGTCAAACAGCAAGTTGTTCAGCAAAAATTTCAAGTTTCAGCAACTGATAAAGAGCAGTCACAGCTTCCTTCCTCACAAAATGTCCACATTTTACCAAGGAAGCAACCTGACACTGCTAAAGAACAGTAGAAACAAGGTGAACCAATTAAAAACACGAGAACTCAGCCAGATTCAGTGCAAAAGGAAACTGTTGTTCCTAAAGCCCAGCATAAGGTTAGCTCTCCTGCTTTTAACATTGTTGATCATATGAAGAAAGCAACAGTTAGCATCACTACGTTAGATGCTTTACATTTACCTAGTCAGAAAGAAGGTCTGCAAGAGGCGTTAGCCAAAATTTCCATTTCTAACAAAACCGCCAAAGAATAGCCAAGGGTTTTTACGAACAGTGCAGACAACAAAAAGGGGCAGTCAACTCAAGAGGTAAAACCACCACCTTTTTACATTAGTCTGATTATCGGTGATAGCATAGTACATAATTGCATGATAGATTCAGGAGCTAGCAACTCAATCATGCCTAAACAACTTGTAGACAAGCTGGGTCTTGATTATGAACCTTTGTCAAAAGGGGTAGTTCAGTTAGACGGAACAACCATTAAGTCCGTAGGAGTTATAAAAAACCTGCCCCTTACATTGCATGCCTGTCCTAATTTTCAAGTACCATAGAAAATTTATGTTATTGATCTCCCACCTTATTTTGTCGTTTGTTTGTCTAGAGATTTCACTACAAAGTTAGGTTGTTATCTGTCATCAGACTGGTCACACATGTTTTTCAGAACCAGGTACGATACCAGAGTTACCATTAAGTCAGAACCATTGGCCAAAGACCATATCGAGCCCTATGTGCCAAATCCTATAAACACAAACCTAGCTTTCCATGATCAGGAGGATCAATCCATGACCCTCAACCCCACTGTACCTATAGAAGGCATACTAGATATAAATTTAGATGAGTGGGCAGCCGAGAATCATGAGATTGACCTATTCAATCTCATGGCCGAAGTAGGTTTGGGCGTTTATATGATTCAGGAGCCCGATATGACCATTCCAAATCTGGTCAAGGAGGAAAAAGACTTAGAACAACAAACTGATCAGCTTTGGAAGCTGTATTTTGATGGTTCTAGGAGTAAAATTGGTGCTAGTGGAGGAGCAATGCTCATATCACCTAAAAATGATAGGTATTATTCAGCTTTCAAATTTGCTTTCAGTTGTTCAAATAATGTTGATGAGTACGAGGCGTTGATACACGGTTTAGAGTGGGCCAGAAAAAGAAAGATTAGGTGTTTACAAGTGTTTGGTGATTCTGAATTAATAGCAAATCAGGTAAGAAATCTGAATTTAACTAAAAATGATTTGTTGAAACTGTATAAGCATCGTGTTTAGGACTTGATTGAAGAGTTCGATGCGTTTAATCTATAATCAGTACCCAGAAATCAGAATAAGCATGTTGATAAGCTTGCTGCCATGGGATCACAATTTGATATCCCAGCTGAAGTTCATAATGTGCAAGTACAACAATATGTGAAGGTGGTTGTTAGACCTTCAATACCTGATAATAATATAAGTTGGCAGATTTTTGATAGCGATGAACAAATATGCCATTTTCTGACGGAAGAGGCAGAGTTTTCTGCTGGAAACCAGCACAAGTTTGACCAGCAATATGGTGATCAAATCATGTAGTTAAAGTCTAATAAACTTCCAAAAGGTTTGGTGACTCTTGAGTCTATTTTCAACACTGATGGCCAAGTTAGAAAAGACAAATCTGGCATCACAGTGAAGCAAGAACATTATGAACCGATAGAAATATTTAAAGATAAGCTTCTCAAGCTTGGCAACGTCTGTACGAAGGAGGAACAACAAGATTTTATTTCACTTTGTCAATAATTTAGTGACATCTTCGCTTGGGAATATGGAGATCTGAAGGGTTTTAATCCTGAGTTAGCTCAACACACAATCGAGCTGGAACCCAATGCAAAACCAGTCAAATAGAAGCAAAGGCCCCTAAATCCAAAACTAGAACACTTGATGAAAACATAATTGAACAAGCTGATTGAAGGGAGTATTATATTTCCAATCAAGCACACTTCTTGGGTATCTAATTTGGTGCCTGTTAGAAAGAAGAACGGAGAGATAAGATTGTGTGTTGACTTTTGTGATCTGAATAGGGCTTCACTTAAGGATCACTATCCACTACCTTCAATGGAGCAGATACTACAAGTTGTTTCAAGATTAGAGAGGTTCTCATTGCTGGATGGATATTCAGGTTATAATTAAATATTGGTTAAAGAGGAAGACCAGTACAAGACATCCTTTACCACCAAGTGGGGTTCTATGGCTTACAGAAAGATGTCATTTGGATTGTCAAACGTAGGAGCAACCTTTCAGAGAGCAATGGATATGGCTCTCCAAGGTTTGATAAATAAATTTGTTCTTATTTACTTAGATAATATCACTATTTTCTCACGAAAAGCAAATGAACATTTTGGTCATCTTAGACAGATTTTCGAGAGATGCAGAGAATATGGAATATCTTTGAATCCAAAGAAAAGTATTTTTTCTGTTCACGAAGGTAAGCTGCTGGGTTATATTGTTTCAAAATACAATATTCCTATTGACCCATAATGCATTACAGCCATTCTGGCTTTACCACTTCCTGCTCACAAAAAGGGTTTGCAGAGCTTTTTAGGAAGAATAAACTTTGTTAGAAGATTTATTCCTAATATTGCAGCATTGCTGCAACCTCTCACATCCATGCTAAAGAAAAACATGCAGTTCAGCTAGACGAGGGAGGGTAAGAACAGTTTTGAGCAGATTAAAGAGGCACTTGCAGCAACCCCGACACTAATAAATCCAAACTTTGATAAAGATTTCATATTATATGCGTTTGGTAGTGTTGATACAATTTATGCCATGCTTTGTCAACAAAACGATCAAGGACTTGAACAACCCATTGCATTCTTTAGTCAAATTTTGCATGATTACGAAACAAGATATTCATTTGTTGAAAAGCACGTGCTTGTTGTAGTAAGGAGTCTCAAAAAGTTGACATATGTTGTCTAACAATAAAATACATTTGTTGGTAGCTCACCCAACAGTCAAGGAATTTTTGTTAAATAAGGACATAAATGACAAGTGTGTAGGCTGGATAACCAAGGTCATGGAGTACGATATCAGCATAAAGGTTACCAAGCTTGTCTGAAGTAAAGGACTGTGCGAAAAGCTTGCAAAAAATGAACATAACAACAATGAAGAGGTCATCACAATTCTGAATAATAAAGAGGAACCTGCTATTTCAACTATACCAGTTGATTGGATTCATCAAATGATCCATTACTTGCATACTGGAGATTGCCCGAGAGGTATGGACAAATCTAAATGAAGGTATTATAGATTGCAAGCAATTCCTTATGCAGTAATAAATGATGTTTTATATAAGAAGGACTTCAATGGAGTATTCCTCAAATGTATTAACCCCGATCAGATTGAAAGAATCTTAGAGGAATTCCATGATGGACCTGCTGGAGGTCACTTTGCACCACGTACTATAGCTTTAAAAATTATGAAAGCAGGGTATTATTGGCTGGACCTTTTCAAGGATGCTTATGCTTATGTCAGAAAATGCGCTAAATGTTCACTGTTTGCAGGAAAACAAAAGCTAGCAGCACTACCCCTAAATCCAATTCAGGTTGAACAATCGTTCGAAAAGTGGGGACTTGACTTCATTGGGCCTATTAACCCACCATCAAGTGCAGGGCACAAGTGGATTTTAACAGCAATAGATTACTTCACGAAATGGATGGAAGCAGTCGCTCTGAAAGATGCAAATGAAACATCAGTTTTAAATTTTTATCAAGATATAGTTTCTAGGTTTGGTACACCTAAGTCCATTATTTCAGATAATGCTTTAGCCTTTGTTGGCTTAAAAGTTTCAAATTGGTCAGTAAAGAATAACATTTATTTGAATACTTCATCCAATTATTACCCCCAGGGTAATGGACAAGCATAATCGACAAACAAAAATCTGATTAAGATCATTAAAAAGACAATTGAGGATAATCAGAGGTCATGGCATGAAAAGCTTAAATTAGCCCTTTGGGCTGATAGAGTTACACCAAAACGATCAACAAGTTTTTCACTGTATGTTTTGGTTTATGGTAAAGAGGCCAAGCTGCCTATCTCAATAGAATTCCCAACTCATAGCTACATAAAGGAACTGGAGTTACTTGAGGAGCAGCCAATGCAAGTTAGGCTTGCTAAATTAACAGAGTTGGATGAAACCAGGAAGGAAGCTTTTAGAAAGCTTCAGATTCATCATTCTCAAATGAAAAAGATGTTCAACAAAAAAGCAGTTGCAAGAGTCTTCAATGAAGGTGACTTGGTTTTTAAATGGGATGAGTTGAAAAGAAGACCTGGAAAACATTCTAAGTTTGATGCCATGTGGGATGGCCCATATATTATAACAGCAAAGAAAGAGCATAACGCTTTCTAGCTCTCAAGGTTGGATGGAGAAGTATTGCCAATCCCCGTTAACGGGATCCATCTCAAACAATGTTATTAAGCAGTTTTAATTGATGTTGTACATAGTAGTTTAAGTTTTCAGTTCAGTTTGCTTTCATAAGTGCTCATTGCACTTTAATTTCATTCAACATTGTTTCATTTTCAATAAGGTGCAGTCACTGCACTCGGTTTCAGATTCTGTCATAAACAGAATTGCAGTAGTTTCTTCCAGTTTTTTGTGTGATGTTGAGTTACAGAGTTTTTCGGAGGAGATTAGGAGCAAAAACAGACACTCCATGCCCAATGGATAAGCTACACAACTGATCTATGGTGTTTAGCAGGAAAACAGTCTACAGAGGTCGCCAATTTGTTACCTATTTTTCACTACCAGCTCAAACAGGTAGAGCTGAATTGTAAATTCAAGCCAAGGTACACAAGTTGCTTAAATTTTTTTGCTAAAGTACTCATCGTGCATTGATTTAGTATAAATTTCAGTATTATTATGCAAAAAAATTTCAAAAATGATATCATAAGTTTGCATAATTTTTGTTGTTTTATTCATAATGTATGAACCAGAATCCCACACAAGCCGTGGGAGTAACTCATCTTGATTTTTTACAATCAAATAAAAGGTGCATGAGCAAAAGAAAACTATACAACTAAAAATAGAGAAAGCATAAGGTAGAAAGTGATTCGTCATTGCCTGGAATGACGAATCATTGACAGTTTGAGGAATGTTGTGGCGCCAGCTCCAGTTTCAACTCCATTTCCAGTTTCAGCTCCAACGTACCTGCAGGTTGATGGAAATATTGTTAGAGCAATGCAGATCAAATCCTATCATATGCTTGCGCTACCAACAGAAATATAGAATGCAGTTAATCACGCATCCATCAGACGATTACAAAAATTCAAAGAACATAAAGAGAAAAGAGAAGACTTTCAGCTTCTTTTATTTTTGCTAACATGTTTGTTCACTGTGTAGGAACAGGTTCATTATGTTTGTGATCATTTCATTAGATATGTGGAGTAAAATGGGCTCCCACAAGGGTTAAGCCCGGCATATCAAAGAGGACACTCTCAGGTTACACACGAGAGTCATTTACATGGATAACAGTCATTTAAGGAGCTGCTAAAACAAAGAAATTGATATAAAAGCAGCCCTATTTTGAAGTTATTACTTTGTTTCAGCTCTACTTTATTTATTTTTTCCACTTTACATTTAAATGGAGTAAAGAGCCCTTTCACACTGAAGAGAGACAGAAACAAAAATTCATACATCAAGCTATTTCATGGAGCTTTGAAGCTAGTTATTTAAAGGGAAAATTGTGAAAGCCCTTGCTCAACATTTACCAATGCCATTGGTAAGATTTTTCTTAACAATAACGTTTTTTTTACTCCTCATGGTTTGAGTGAAGAATATTCATCGGCATCAGAAAGTGCAAAAGGGAAGTAATGATTAATACAATTTCAGAGATAATAAGCAGAAAATTGCAGGTCGCAACCATGAGCAATGGGTCAACATCATTTTTTTTTAAACAAAAGATATTGGATACCAGGATAAAGTAAATACAGTCCTAGTAATGCAAAAATACTGAAGCTATGAAGGAGCTCAGATTTTCATTAGAATGGAAGATAACAAACTCAGTATGGTGACCAATGTGCGAAATCCAATAGTTAGACTGCCAACTTCATTTTTGCATGAGAACAGTCTCAAGGATTAAAAGACAACGAGTGTCAAAAGTAGACAAGAATAGAAGGCCAGTTTATAAATGATTACTGTTGTCTACAGTAAAATCTTTACCAGTCAATACATCAAAATCAAATGTTCATGAGGTTTACTACATATGTGTTTTTGACTCAAAAGGAAGTAATAATTTTTCAGGTGAATCAGCATTTTGTTTAAAACAAGGGATAGCAGATTTCAATAATGAAGTAAATGCAGTCAAAGCGAAGTGTTTAATGATCAGAGAGTTCAAGCATTGGAGTATTTTCGTACATCAAAAGCATAACAGTCTAAATGAAGACATCATGGAATCCTATGAGATACATATAGTATGAAAAAAGCATGACAATTTACAATTGGAAGCTCTATTGGAGTTATTAACAGAAAATGTGCAACAAACCGACATGCTAATCTCATAGGAACAGATAACAGAACACTGTTTCTCTAAATAAAAAGGGCAACAATGGAAGGAAATTTCCTACGGGCTCGAAGTAGAATGCAAAAGCAATCTCAATGAGATAAAAAGCAAAGGAATTATCGAGTTCAGTATTCATAGGGTGCCAGAGCAATAGATTTGCATTCATTATCATGCTTTACAAAATATGAAGCACAAGGAAGTCACGGCCTATACATGGCCAGTTTTGCAAAGGAAGCCCAAATATAGTTTTAAGTTTCGGCCAAACATATCATGAGTGCATGCGAGCTTTTGCCTTCAAGTTTTAGGCACCAACAGGAGAAAAAGAAAATATCCAGTAAATACATGAACGATGACCCAAAGGGATAAAAGCAGCCCGCAAGGATATAGAGACAATGGAGAATATAGAGATTATTGCTTGGTTTTAAATTAAGAAAAAAACTTACCATACAAATCTCCAAACAAGCTCAAGCCCAGTAAAACCTTGGCGGCCAGAATAAGGTTTCATCAACGGAGGAGAACAATAGTAGAAAAATCAAAGAAAGGATAAACCCACAGCCTTTCATAGCCAAAAAAGCAGAAATAAGTACATTATGTTGTGGCTTGTATATGGTTACAACACAGAAAGAAATGAACTCATGCTAGTCACGGCCTTCTGGCCATTATTTTTGTTATCATATTATAGTAGGAAGCGAAGAGAGACCCAGAAATTCATGACTGCCATTAGTGCAAAGTTTTACAGAGGAAAGAAATAGACAATGGATACCAAATCTTTTTCATGGCAGCCTATGCAACAAGCAATACCCACCAACATGGCGGCCAATCTTCAAAAAACTCAAAATTAAAGTCTACAAAGAGCAAGACTCAGCAACATGGCGGCCAGAACAAAATACCAAAGAAATACAAGGAATACTATGGAGTTCGAAAGCTTACCAGGTCACATCAGAGGAGAATTCATATATGCCATAGCCTTAATGGCCATTTTCATCCTTCAAGTGAAATAGAGGAGACCATTCGATCAGTCTGGACAGCATAAATATTGCAGATTTCAAGCCCAGGCAACTATTCACCATGGCGGCGTTGTTTTCTCGAGAGGAGCTTCTTCAGCAAAATTGTCAAGAGAGGAAAGTGATAAGGATTAGGGTTTGGTCGAGTAAACTTAGGTATTGGTTTATTAGGCCCATATAACCTAAGAGCAAATGTATGGAGCCTGAAAGGTGAAGACTTTTATTCAAACATATGTTAAGTATAGAGGCCAATAATACAAATGCCTAAATATGCTAAGTATGGTGCCGCCAAGTTTTTTATTATTATTACATAAGTCTTAAATTTATTTTTGCATAACACATTGTAAAGTTAAATAATTAAATGATAATTATAAATCATTTAATAATTTAAACCTTTTTAGTGCAAAAATAAAATATTAAGCAAGGAGGGAATTCTATTATTTTGCATGGGCGGATTGATACAAACGAGGTGGCTTTTGCATGCTTGGGCCCACCTTTTGTGGGATTTGCAGTTCAGTTAGAGTCTCCCATGTTTCAGTTATGACTTGGCAGTGAGTTTGAGCCTGAGTGGACTCTTTTTTGCATGGTTTTTTAGCCCATTTCCTAGAGATTTTTCTTCTACTCAGAATTGTCCTTGGAGTTATCACCCTCTCTTGGAGTTGGAATTTTAGTTCTTTTTCCATGCCTTTTGAAGGATTTTTGTATATATTGAAAAACTTAATTGTTTTTCTTTAGTTCTTATTTTTCTCCTTTGCACTCTGCAAAGCGAATGATTTGTAACTCAACATTTATTTTTCCAAATTAATACAGTAGCAGGTTTATAGGTTATGTTAGTGTATTTTGTGCAGAGTTTTTTCCTTCTGTTATCATTGTGAATCAAAGTATTATCCTTCTTGGATTCGGGTGTTATGTCTTATGAGTGTTCTTGATGCAAATTTATTGTGTTTCATATCGAAACCTTTAAATTTCTGTCACATTCATGAATGCATGTGCACAAAAAAACATACTTAGTTGCAGGTCAAAGATTGTGCTCATAATATTCGTTTCTTGAAGTTGTGAAAGTATTTCCTTCATAAAGAATGATTTGTCTAGCCTTTCTATGAATCATTTATGCACTTGAGTTGTTCAATCTGAGTTGTGAAAATAGGCTCATGAAGAATCATTTGTGAAATAAATATGTTATCTTAAATTTCCATTTAGGTGCATCACCACAGTTAAAGTTTTACAGCTTAAGTTTTAGACTTAGTCTTTTATCCTTTTTCCTAGCAATTTACCCAAGTATTAATTAGAAAAATTCATAAGAACCAGCCTAGAATCTAGAGGTCTAATTCCTTATAGGGTACCCATGGCCTAGAATTAGTTCCAATGTTTCAATAGATTGCTGAATTTAATTATTCATGCATACGGGTACAATCTGTTTGACAACAGTGACATTTTGTGTGAAAATATGTAGCTCCTTGGTGTTACATGTGTGGATCATTGTGATTGTTCTTGGTACTTCATGTTTTGATCATTTATCACACCTTAGTATAGTGTTGATTGGTAAACTTTATATGACTTGATCATTTTTAGATTTGTCATTACCCATGCAGTGGGAGTTCTTGGATATGTATGTTCTTTATTGACAGTTTGATACAGGGAGCTTGATTGCAATTTATGGGTTACACATATGTTGGCATGAGTTTACTGATGTTTATACCTAGGAGCTATGGATGGTTGGATGTATTAGCATGTGTTGTGGATTTTGTTTCTTATCACGTGGGTTTTAACCTTTGATAACAACTTAGAGTATTTGTTATCACTATTTGATGCTTGTTTTCTTTAGATTGGTGCATCTTGACCATGGTATGTTCCTTTTCTTCCATAGGTGGCACATTGGAGGATGAGAGGAGTTCTTGCTTGAGATGGTGGTCACTTTAGTTTTATTGTAGGTATCTTGATGGAGAACAATAGCATGTTGGAGATTTGTGTGGTTTCATGTATGGCTATGATGATGTATTTCATTGATTGACCCTTATGCAATGTATACAACAAGTGGGAGAATGTTAGGATATGTTGTTGTACACCATTGTATAGATTTTTTTATTATAATGTTGTAATTAAATAATTATTTAATTATGGTACACCTGAGAGGTGTGTTTAGCCACATTAGATAATTATTTGGGACCACTTGTAAAGTTTTATTGTAACATTGGGATATTATTTAATGTGTTGGAGATATAGGATAGTAATTTAATGCTTGGGGAAAGCATTTAATAAAGTGAAAACTTAGTATCCAATATTAAATGAAGGGTCAATGGTTTTGTGTTCACATGGTTTTGTCTTACCGCTTGGTTGTATTTGTGTGAGCTTATTTCTATAAAATAAAACACATGTTTAGTGGTTAAGGTTGGTTGGGTGAGTGGGCTATCATTATTGAGTCTTTATGAGAAATGCATATGTGAAGCATGGCATGGGATGTGTGGATTCATACTTGTACACATGGAGGATGCATTTGAGAGGCTTGATATTTTCAGAAGTGTTCATGATAACTATGTAAGTGCATGTATTATTTTGTTGTTGAATAATATATGGAGTATGGATGCTTTTAGAGGTTGGGTTTCTCCAAGGTATATCTTGTGGTATCTTGTGGCTTATCTATTTTGATCTATGCATTATGGTTATTTTTTAAGCATGCATTCATTCTTTTCTCTTATAGGGTTATGTATGAAATGGATTAAATGAACTATGCATTGATACATTATTTCCTAACAAGGCCCCCTAGGCTCCATGCCACTAAATGCAAGGATTTACATAACATGTACATAAAAAACACCAGACACCTCTTGATCATGAGCTAGCAATAAGAAAACTCCACAAATCTCGTAACAACAAAACAGACTAAAAATTCAAATCATCTCTTGCATGTTAATTTGATGTTATGTGTTTGTATCTAAAGATATTTAATTGCATTTATTTGACACAACCAAAAATTATTCAAAATATTCTTTTTCTAGACCATTGAAGAAATTGTTAATAGTGATGCACTTGGATTTGGTGTTTTTAAAGAAGAAAATAATCCATATACATCATTTTAAGGAACTTTCTTACTATACTTAAATATTTATACACATTTCTAGGGATTGACCTAAGATAAATTATCTAATTGTGATGAAACAATAATCCTTTCAATGTAATTTTAAATACTACTAACCTTTAAATTAGTAAAATCAATGGAATAAACAAAGATATATCATGTGAGTTGTAGAGTATAATCCCATTGTGTGCAGATGAATCTAGATAGAGTACTAGATCACAACCATAAGTTTTCCTATATCTACAAATTTTTCTTTTAATAAAGCACATATTTAATATTGATTTGAAGGAACTTCACTAGAAAGAGTCACATTTCTCGAGTAAATCCAAGTCTAATGTTGAGATCTTCTTCATTAATACTCACTCTTTGGTCATATAGAAAGTAGGTCACTTTCTATTGTATTAACATTCTTGATTTTTTACTACAAATTATTAGTCCTAGGTATGATTAGTTAATATAGGCTAATTTTTGCTTAATTGATCATATTTCTTATTTTAGCCTAGTTTAACCCTAAGGAATGTCCATTTTCTATTACACATGTTCATTTTATACAAATATTGATGAAAAAGAGTTATTGATTGATAAAAAATCCCACTTTTTGAAATTATTGATAAACCTTTCAAAGGAGGTAAGGGAGAGTGGGAGGAGAGGGATGGTAAAAGGTTATTTATATGAAAACTCAAATACTAAAAACTAGTGAATACATTGAAACATATTTATAATTTATCAACTAAAAGTTGTTTATATATGTAAGGAAAATACACCTCTTACATTAATAATTTATAGGTTTTCATTGCATTATATTTATTGTGCATTTAGTTTATTATCATGCTCATTAGGGTAAGCTTGCTAGCTAGGTCTCTACTTGGGTAGATCTCATCTCTCGTGAATAGATAGGTATCTTAGTAGAAACATATTCTTAGGGAGGTAACTTCCTACATTTACTAAGTATTTATTCATTAGGACACCTCATTTGGTTTCTATAGTTAGTAAGTAGCTCTTTGTTATGAATCCTCACTTGCAGTGAATTTATTAGTGGAATTTTATCACTAATTGATGATTTTATTTTTTTTACAGTTTTGAAAATGGTGAATATAAAATGTTTGGCAATGTATTATTTTGCCCAAATTTCAAATTATTTTCATGTACATAGCATTAAATCAATCTATAATATATATATATTTTTTTTTATAAGAACATTTGATTTTCATGTTGTTTAATCCATTTTGGGTCCCATCATCAAGAAATTATAGAGGCAAGTTTTAATCTAGATTCAATCACTTTTAATTTGAGTTTTTGTTTTTTAAAATTATGATCCAATCATCTATAATTATAAATTAACTTATTCCTTAATTCTATGGCATCACTCTCATAATTATTTCTATAATTATGTAAAGGATGGTGAAATCATCAATGAAATTATAGGCAATTTAGGGTAAAACTCAGTGCATTTGTTGATATAATTATAGTCAATTTAGGGAAAATGTATATAATCATTTGATAATTATATGAATTCTAGGGAAAATGTTTATAATCTCCATATAATTATAGGAAATTTTAAGGAAAACATGTAATTACCACTTACAAACAAACTTGGTATGTTGTATGGGCTATACAAACAAACATTAGTGTGGATTCCTATTTAAGAAAAAAAAACCATTCACTCATTACACATTCACTTTGTTTATTTCTCAATTTTTGAATTTGTTTTCTATGGGTTAGCATTTGATCAATCTACTATCAATTATGACACAAAATGGCACTTTCTCAAACGTTAGTAACAAATCATAGACAAAGGCTATGACTCAACTTTAGTCTTCCATTCCTAGTGATTTTTAGAGAAACATCATACTTAATTGTATTTTTGTTTACATGTTGGATTGTGTCTTGTTTGATTAATATCTATAACCACATTTCTTGTATAAATATATGTATTTATCATGTCTTCATACTAGTATAAATGTTACCATTGCATAAAATTACATCTTTTTTATTGTGTATTTCTCATCTATTGATATTGATATAAATATTATCATCGCATAAACCTACATAGATTTTTCCACTATTTTATATTTTACGTAGACTAAATTGATGGTCTACAACTATCAAATGATAAAATTTTGTATTGTATTTACTTTCAACTGAGACTACTATGTGATTTAATTTTATTCTACTATTAATTATTTTTCATTTACATTCTAGACTCTACTTTCATACTTTTTTTGGTCTTTGTGTTGATGTTTTTTTTATGTTTTTTGAGTTGACCAAGAATTGTAAGTCTCTAAGAACTTAGTTTATCCCACAATTGATTGGAAACCACTTAGAAAGATCATGGACACTCCTATATTATCTCTTTATCCCTTCTCATTAGCTTGATGGACTTATCTTCAAAATGATATTAGAATATCAATATGTATCACAATTGCATGGTCTTGACCCATTGGATAATTCAATCAATATACTCTGTATGCCTTTCTCATCATCCTGCTATTGTTGATGTAAAATAAAATAGATCAAGATTGTTAAATGTTTCAATGTTTAACAAAATTAAATGATGATAGTAAAGCTTTGGATAAAATGTAGCAAAAGCATCATATGTTATATGTAGAGTGCAATGTAGTTATTGAATGACAAGTAAAAGAATGACATGTATGACCTAAGATATATTATAATATGAATTAAAATATGGATATGAGTTGTCCTATATTATAGTGGACCACAAATCCTTGCTTATTGTTGCCTTGTAATTTATCTAGATCATTGGTGACTTATTTTTAGTGGTCATATTTTCAATCAAGTGGCCTCGTAGAATTAAATTATTATCAACAACCAAATCTATGAACTAGCCTCTTCATTATAATTAATGACTCTTCTAGCCAGAATTTTAATCTTGTGTCCTACAAATCCTACACCATAATTTTTATACATCATTACTCTAACGAAAAGGCATTCACATAATTATTCTTCCTTATGTGATAAGTTCTTAAGTGGACCCCCATAATAAATAATGTATAATGTCCAAGTTGTTTTAAGTCAATTATATGTCTACATAATTATTATAACTAATATGTTTCTACTCTTATTGGTTGTAGGTAGGCTCAAGTTACTTGTGGACCTAATTACACACCTAGACACCATTTATTCCCACAAATATATATGAATTATTGTTATATTTTGTGAATGCATTCATTTATGTTTTCTAAATATTTAATTTTTTTAGAGATATTGTGACATCATCGATGAGACCAAGTATTAGCTAATTTTATGTTGTGTAGTTCATAATTTTAGGCATTTCTAGATACTCATTTCATATACATTCATAAACATTAACTATCTTCTGATATCTTTCATGAAACTTGAACCTAGTTTTGATGTATGGGAATATGATCATGATATGTTGTTAATTGCATGATTAATTATGTGAGTGTGTATGAAATGTAGTATGGATCCATATTTAATTTGTGGTTATTAGTAAATTGTGTATATTTTGGATGAACTAACTCCTTACAACCGAGAAGCCAAAGCAAGCAGACTGTAGCCCACAACAACTAGGGAGTGCAGCCCATAGCCAAAGGATTTCAGACAACGATGTAGGGGAGATTCCAGAATAAGAAGAATGCAGCAGTTGTAGAAATAAAGATGTTCATTAATGAGGATGATTGTGAATCACCATGCCATTTAATAAGACCACTGAAGGGAGAAGGAGTTTGATATGATTGGGAAGCTAATGTGACTATTTCCATAGTCCATGCTTTTGTTATGCCATTGAAACAAAGTTCTAGTCCAAATCATATTTTTCCACCTTTTCAGTTTTGTTTTCAATTATGCAGACTTTGTCACTCTCTATTTCATAGTTGAGTGGTGATTTGCATTTATTTTTATATTTTGATTCCTTGTTTTAATAAACCTCCCTCAAACTTATATAGTTGGCTTGATGGTTGAGGAGTAGATATAGCGTGTGGATATGTTTAGATAGTGATAGTTTTTATTACACGAAAAATACTTGTTTTCCAATATTGCCTTCATGAATAAGATATCTTTGAATATTCTAATTAGATTGTGAAATCTTGTTATATGCAATGAGATGTTTTTAGTTTATCAATATGTTTATTTGATTCAAGGAGTTTAGATTTGAGTTTACTTCATGGATAAAATAACTTGAGAAAGGGCCACTTAAAGTAACTATTCTCCACCATTAATTTATATTGCTACAATAGATGCTTTTATTTATTTCATTCATCTTAATTAGATTCTTCATTTCCTGTATGAGAATGAAATCATGAATGAGATCGTGTCTTGTACTTTATGTTTTGTTTTGTTTCAATATGTCAACCTCCAGAGTGATTCAAGTCATTAGAAGTCATAGTTAATAGTTTTAGTAGTTGCCAACTTTAGGTTTTAACAATTAACTAGCCACAATATTTAGTTGTAGGTACCCATAGCAATAGTTCCAAAATTAATCTTTTTTCTTATTTCACTATTTTATTTTCTTCCACATGTGTAAACACCTATACTGGATGATATCTAGGTAGTCTAAAATATTTGGATGCACATACAGTGCTAGCACCATCACAATCTTACGTTAGATCTGGTCGATAATTAAATGGAGTATTTACAAGGGTTTGGTGGACTATTTAGTTAGGAACCACCTCTGAATTGTGTGTTTATCACCAAGTTTACTGAGTATTAGTTGGGCCTTACATTTTTGGAATTATTGTTGGGGATGGTGCTACATCCTAGATTCTTCTATGTTATTTCAATCTTTCTTAGTTTAGAGTTTTGTTTCCAGCATTAGGATAATCAGGTTTTAATCCATCAACACCAAAACATTTTACTAACATTGTGCAGGAGTGGTGACATAAAAATTCATAAATTTTGTATGTGGAGGCAACGAGACATTTTGGGAAGATTTCTCCCCTCAACACATGAAGCTTAAGAGGATATTGGTGATCACAATGAACAAAGCGAGGGTAATCCTGAAGAATAACTTCCCTTCCACCAAATTCCACTACAAATACAGAGGAGACCTTTTAAGCCATGGTTGATACGATGGTGGATGACCCACCAAAACATGTAACTTTTGGGTTCCCCATTTCCAACTAGGAGAAGGAAACTGCATTCAAGAATGTACCTCCTTCATCGTTACTAGTCTTCTATGGCTTGGTTACTGAGGATCCAGATACCTTCTCATTTGAGTTTGATGTGTTGTGTAGAATCTATAATTATACAACAGACGTAAATAAGCTCAAACTATTTCTAGCAAGCTTGAAGGATATTGCTTTAAGATGGTTATGGGTTTGGGAAGAGATGTTCCTGATTAGAATACTATGAAGACAAATTTCTTGGAGAAGTATTAGGACTACTGTAGAGGAATTGATAGAAGAAGAGATGACATTTTCAGGATGTCTCAAAAGGAGGATGAATTTTTGGAAGACTACATGGAGAGATTCAAGTTTTTTTCCGAAGAAGTCCCACCAAAATAGGCTCTCTAATGAGTCCCTAAAGCTAATATTCTTAAGGGGGATTAATGAGGACTGTATGGATGCACTTGATCTCATTGGGGTGGGAGACATTTCTCAAGCACCATTTGAGGAGAGTTGTAAGGCATGCAGGAACTACTCAAGGTATATCATAAAGAAGGTCATAGGAGATCGAACATCTTCCATTATTAAGACATCAAACGGGGTCTCTAGAATGGAGCTAAGTAACTTGTTGTCAAACATGAAAGAAGAGATCATAAGCCATTTGGATACCCAATTGGACACTCTACATGTGAAGAAGAAGAAAGAAGAGGCATAGGCAATCCTTATTGAATACTACCCTAACTACAGATAGAGAAAAGCTAATTGCAAGTGCAAAAGAGTGGCAAGTATTTCTGAGGACAGACTAGGAAAAATATACTTTCAAGCACTAGAGGGTGAATATGGAAAAGTTTTCTATGTTTCTCAAATGAAAATATGTTATCCAAGTTAAGGTATGCCTCGAGATCCTTTGAATTATATGCCATTTCTAGTTAGCAATAAAAATTTCTCTAGTTGGAACCCTCAACCTTGAGCAAATATACAACGGAAAAATCTTCAAGCAAACTAAAACCAACAGTAAAAAAGTATGTGGCCATAACAAAACTATCAAGGATCCAACTACAATCCCCAATGGCCACCACAACAAAACCAATGGCAACCCCAATGACAAAAATGCCAACAATGGAAAAACCAAAATATGAATAATCACCAGCCACAATAGCCTTTGAAGCCATATTAGCAAGCCATCATTTCCAAATCCAAAAAATCCATCACCTCAGCCACCTAAAGCACCTCAACTGCTAGCCCAACCTACACCTAACCCAAATAACAAGCCCGCTCAACATGCCTATACTAATGAGGCTATTCAATACCCTACTTATGGGGTAGAGGTGAGTGATATCCACCTTAGATCAGGGAAACAATTGGTTGGACCTTCATCCCCTCAAATCATAGAGTTGGTTGATGAGGAACCCCTAGTAGAGATATTGGACAACCAACCTAAGGGGGTTGATTCAAACTAGGACCACCCAACTAATACAAGTCTAGAGCCTCCTTTCCCTAAAAGATTAGTTGTGAAAAGACATCAAACCCAAGCTAAAACTACTTGTTTGGACAACTTAAGGATGTGTGTATAAAGATACCCCTCATCCAATCCATCAAGGAGATTTTCATCTACACTAAAACAGTGAGAAATTTTCCTTAAAAAGCCAAGGAAGAGAAAAGGCCCCCAAACTATACATGTCTTAGGGAAACTTGTTGACATTATGTTGGGAAATATAATTGTCCCTAAGTATGTAGATCCTAGGAGTCATGTAGTAGATGTTAAGATAAATGGCACTCTTTTAAATAATACCTTGATTGACTTGGGGGCAGTTATTAATGTGATGACTAAGGAAACAATGCAGCTATTACAGTTAATAAACCTTATACCTACACCCACTGTTCTACAGTTGGCAAATAGGTCAATGGTTAAACCTGAGGGCACCATTAAGGACTTGGTCATAGCATTGGATTCATGGTATTGAGACCAAAGGCTCAATACCCTACAGATTTCATGGTATTGAGACCAAAGGCTAACCTTGCAAGCTATCCCCTTATTCTAGTAAAACCATGGTTAGCAATAACATCTATGCATTTATAAGTTGTAGGTCTAGAAACATGATTATCTCAAATGGAAATAGGACTAAAAATTTAGTCCTTTATCCACCAACCCAACCTCTTGCAGACTTAGAGTAGACCATTTGGCCTACCCTAGATGAGGAAGACCAGTACTCCTTGCAAACCCTGATGATTATTGAATACAACCCTTTGTTAAGAAACCAAGATGAGGATGAGTTGATAACACACATCATATAGAATAACTACAATAGGGACTCGCAACAACATGACTACTTGACATGTTTGCAAGATCCTCTATAAAATATTATCCCTGTCAGTTCATCAGAGTTAATATCCCAAATTTTCTATTCTTTTTTACCACAACAATATGTCCCAAACATAGTAGAACTTGACCTTTCATTTGTGCAAACAACATCCAAGACTTTGGAAATCATGTCAGGTAAAATGTTAAATGTTAGTAGTGAATTAACTACTAAATAATAGACTTCCCTGACCATTGTGTTGAAGGAACACGCAACAACCTTTGCATGGGATTACCATGAAATGAAATGGATTGAACCAGACCTGTGCATGCATAGGATATACATTAATGATGGTTTCAAACTAATCAAGCAACCCTATAGGTGAATGAACCCTGCATTAAGAGACATAGTCAAAACTGAATTATAAAAATTGTTTGATGTAGGTGTTGTCTCTCAAAGTTGCACCCTTGCTAAGTTACAGAACTTAGCACTTTGGAGGAACATGGGAACATTCTTAGGTTGTGGGTCACCTAAAATTGGAATGGACCTCTAGAGAAAGTTGGCTCTTAAGGTACTCACCTAATCTACTTGTTGGGAAAAGGGTAAGGAGGCAACATGAAATGAAACTAAACCCCTACGGTGATGCACCTAAATGTTATCTAACACCTGTAAAGCAACTTATACACACAGTTTCAATCAACAACAAGCTTAACATGCACAACTAAAATACTTATATGCTTTGCATAAATATTTTATAAGAAGGGCCTAATGCATACAATCCTAGAGGGAAAAAATTATTTTCACAACTTGAATCAATTGCATCTAACACATCTTATAACCTATAAATACATATACTTTATGCACAAAGGTGCTACTAATGAGACACAAAGACAAGGAATGAGGAAAATTCACAAGTAATTGTATCAGTCACTCAAATGCACACAATAGAATAGAAGATTAAGAAGGAAAAATTACTTATCTTCATTGATCTCCAATGTGTAAATTGCTATACAAGTTAGTCAAAATGAGTTACGAAAATCCTTCACTTGAAAGAACTCCAAAATGAGTTACAATACTTTGTTGAAAGAAGAAAGAACTAACTTCAAAATTGATGTTTGAAGTTACTTATGCTTTTTTGAAACTTGCCCCACACACATACTTTTAAAAGCTTCTTGGTTGTATGCAACAAAAAATCCCAAAATAAAGCACCCAAAACCCCTCCAAAATGACTCCAAAGTGAAGAAAAGTCAATCCATGACCTTACCCAAAATAAAAGCATGAGAAACCACCCTCAAATGCTCTCATTCCCTCCAAAAACCCAGTCAAAGACAACCCACATACTTTCCACATGTTGGCACAAGTCATCATTATTCAACCATGTCTCCAAAATGTTTTGACTCATACCTTTGGTGTGTTCAACATACCCCTATCTTGCATACACAAAACACTAATAAAGTGATTTATAATAACATCACTTAAATTAATGTTTCTTACATTTTCAAATAAGTTGCAAAAATAAAGGGTATGACTCATCAAGACACAAATACACCTTATTCTGCATTTGAAATAACACTTTGACCAAGTGATTTATAATCATATCACTTAATCAAAATGTTTTACATTCCAAAACCAATGCAAAATATAAGGCCAAGATTCGACCTATATAGGAGATCAAAATGCAAAAATTCTAAGTTTCAAAGGACTCCTATACATAGGATATATGAAGGGGCACATTAAGTTCATTAGAAATGAACATGGCACAGGGTATTAGTTAATTGCAAATCTTTTTAAAACATAAGGTAAAAATACCTTCCTCCTGTCGGCATTCATTAGGGTAAAAACCTTGGAAGGAAAAACATGTGCAAACAAAAGAATGCATTTCATTTTGCATTTGCAAGTTTCTGGAACTCTCCACCACCGGCATAGGGTTTTGAATCGAGCTCTATTGATACTTTGATGGTGAAATCTGGATGTTACAGTGGCCCTCCAATCATTTTCCATGCATCGAAAGGCATACATAAACTTGGGTGAGCTTTCTATTGCAAAACCTGCACCATTTTCCTTCAATATTTGTAAAAGAAAATCTTGTTTCTAGCTCACACTATAGATGCAATGGTGAAAATATTCCATCTATGTATATTCCCTTCATCGTTTTGACCATGGTTTGAGATTAAAGCCTTCATTCATCGTGCCTTGAACCAATTAGAAGCATTCTGGTTTTGTTTTGTGCTATCATCGAGGGCTTTGAATCTAAATCTTTTCTTTCTGAGTTTCATTTCTTATACTACATGGTCGAGGGTTTCATTTCCCTTGCTTGTTTCTCTGCTTGAAATAAAGAAATCAAGGACTTACTTTTCCTTGGTTTTTCATTTTTTGCATCTTGATAAAAAACACAGGCCATGACACCAACATATGCATTCTGGAGAAAATGAAAGAAAACTCTTTATACTTGGCTCGACCTCTATACCCATTTTGGGTCTGCACTATTTGCTTTGAAATAAAGCTTGTTTCTCTACCCTTATATTTCTCTTTTTTACACACTTATCATTATCATTCAAATAATCAGAACATTCTCTCTTTTGATTTCCTCTGTCTTTTACTCGAGGGTTGGAAACCCTAAGTCCTTGCCGAGTTGAAAATATGTTAAAAGTGCATCTTGGAGTTCAAAAACTCCATTTTCCTCTATTGATTTTATACATGAGTATTTTTTGTATTCCACTATGATGCCATGTAGTAGGGACCAACGGTATCATAATCACCTTTTCCATGGAAGATTGTGCAAGATCATAATATGAAAGAGATTTCATGAGAGGGTGGACAGTTGAAACAAGAGCTATCTCAACCAACTGTTCCACAAGAAAATGTTGCCCCATGAAGGAAAAATGGTTTGCAAAATGATTCAATACCATTGCACAATATGGGCATAACTCATAAAATCTACACATTTTTTCTATTCCTTCATGAACACTACCCTTTCACTAACTTGCAAGTCACCCAAGCTGCAATATTTCCATGGCCATTTTGGGTCTTGACTTTCTTGGAATCGAGATTTTTTATTTCCTATTGTTGGGTTTACCTTAAACCCTTGGCTTGAAAGCTTCATTTCTTTATATGCAAATCTGCACAATATGAAACGTACTCAGACTTGATAGTTAGAGGACCATTTATCTTCAAATTAGATTCGAAGACATGCCATCCTATCCACTGCAGGTTCAATCACACTTCTTGAAGGGAAATTTTTTTCATTCTTGCTTCTTTGGAGAAAGTAGCTTTGATGCAATCATGACATTGTGTTTCCATTCATCATTTTTATGAGATGGTAAAGGCAATCTATCTGAAATTTCAGCTTGCATATTCAAATCAACATTCTCCATTGTCTATCATTTACCCCTCTATGTAGGAGTTATAGAGTCCTCAAACTTTGAATTCACCTACTTCTTCTCAAAGCAGCTAGAAGATTCTGAAGGTAAGCTTCCATATGATTGAAGCAGATTTGGAAACATCACAAATTTCTTCACTAGTTTGTATTCACTCCTTTATGACTAAAAACTATTTTCTCCATAGCGAAGTGTACTCTTTCAAACCCATGATGTACCCTGTTCTCATCATACTTATTGTTGCTTCTCTTTTCTGTTTCTAACATGTAATTTTCGATTCTTACCTTCACTGTAAAATGCCTTCTTGTATCATTTGTTACCTCGCATTGTATGCCATAATGATCATAACACACTTGATGATCCTTTATGTCAAATGCAATGATGACTGGAAATGTAATTGATGATCTCTACCTTTGCATCAATGTGTTTTTCTTTCTCATGCATTGCTCTTTGGGACAACAGGTTGACATGGTGGCCTTGACCATGCATTTCACTCATCACCTATAGCTACTCCATGTAGCTCATGATAACTCCTGATTACACTTAATAGTACTCACTGTTTCACAAATATGATGACTCTGTACTTATGAATTGAAAACTGCAAACATCATGGAATCTTTGCAGACCAGTTTTGTGGCATGTTCCTATTGGTAAGGAGTATCATTATTAATATGAGAGAACTCCTATTAATAAGATATCTATTCTTTATCAGTATCACCATGATTAATAAAACTTTTCTTCAAGGATTACATCAGTGATATAAAATAAAAATATCCCTCTCTAAAGAAACCAAAGGGCATCATGTTGGGCTCAACCCTTATGGGAGCCCATTCCACTCCACATGTTGTGATCAAATGAAACAAAATAGCAACAAAGATTTCACCTATACCTACACAATGAGAAAACATGTTAGACAAAAATAGAGCATATGATAGATGTTTATGATAACCTTTTTGTTTTCCTGGAGATTTGTGGTATGCAAACTATTTCAATGTTTATGAGAATTAGGCTATATGTTTATGGATGTTTGCATATATATATTGATTGGTGATCTTTCATTGCTCTAAAAAACTCTTTCTCACACATGCAAGAATTTTCAAAGCACCTGAGCAACCTTCTAGAGCATTGGAGCAAAGGGAGTTGAACAAGCAAGAGGGGAAGCAGCAGATGCAAAGCAACTCAACTGGGATTTGTCATTCAACAATGATGGGTCCCCCTTTATATATGCATTTTTTCTTTCATGTATCTAAAATGTATAGTCTTTTGCTTTATTTGCATTCAAATAGTTAGTCCCACAACTTGTGTGGGACACCATACATTTATGATTATCAATAAAGACTACTTATGCAACATTTGTTCTCTCTCCTCTCTGTTGTATACATTTTCATAATATGATAATGCAGTCTTTTGATAATTTCTCCATGCACATGGATATAACATAGCAGAGTAGAATGTACCTTTTGTTTCACTTTATAAAACATAAATAACTCTACCTGTTTGAGTTGGTAGCTAAAATAGGTAATAGCAGGTTTCATTTACCTTATTTCTAATAGTCAGTGGGTGTCACCTCTATTTATTTTCCTAAGGAAAGGAGGAAAGTGGAGAGTGTGTTTGGATAATAGAGAATTAAATTCAGCCACTAGAAAAAACCACTTTCCACTACCATTCATTGATCAAGTGCTTGACTCCCTAGTATGTAAAAAGTACTCCTTTCTAGATGGATTCAGTGGCTTATTTTGTTCTTCCCTTTGGGATATGTAATGCTCCAGACACTTTGCAAAGGGAATTTTTTAGTATATTCTCATATTTTGCACATGACTCAATGAAAATCTACATGGATGATTTCACAACTTATGGAGAAACATACGATGAAGCACTTAATAACCTAGATAAGGTCTTAAAAAGGTGTCAAGAACACAACCTATGTTGCAAGTATGAGCAGTTGGTGTTGCCATTGATTTCAACAAGCCTGTGTTGTCACTAATGTTTAATGGTGAATAAGATTGTTGTAAGAGTATGAGCAGTTCTCAATTGGTGTTGAAGATAAACAGTTTGTGTTGTCTATACTTTGATTTATTGCATCATGTTGTCATTGGTTAACCTAATGGTGTTAACCTCTGGTGTTTCTTTGATAAGAATCTATCTATGGATGTATTAGTGTTGAATGTGATGTGGATATGTCTCTAGTGCTTGGTTTCCAAGTGCTTTTAAGAAAATTTGATAAAAAAATGAAACAGTATGTTGCAATGTTGTTTTGGGTAAAGAGATGTTCTGGTTTAGCTTCGCATTTCTTCTAGGTTGAAGATCTACTTGTTTGATTCAGATATGTTGGTGAGAGGTGTTCAAAGATTCTATATCTAGAATTTGGGCTTCTGGATTGATGTTTAAAGAGAGATATGTTCACCAGTATGTGAACTGAGATTGTAGTGTTGTTTGCAGTGGTGTCTGGGAAAAATGTATTTGCTTCACATTTCTCCACGAGTTGATGTTTGGTCTTACAAATCTAGGAAGTTGTTCATATTGCTTATTTATTTCATAGTACAAGAGTGTTCATGATTTGGTGCAGTATACAATGAGTTTCATATGTCAGTGTGCATGGAAGGTAAAGTGGGTGTTCAGGATGAATGTGTTTTACTAGTGTGAATAATTTGTTGAATCTTAGGTGGTTCATGGATTGTTCTAGATTGCCTAGAAGCATGTCATGTGGTTCACAGTCATCCTTAGGTTTGAGGAAGCATGTACTTAATTGATTAATGGTGTTTGCACGGGTAATGACTAACCTGGTGTTTACACTACATGCGAAGATGTTTAAGTATTAATGAAGGTATAATATTACATGTGAGAGTTAATTTGTGTCCAAGCTATGTTTTATTTTGGTCCACTTTCATTCTTATCAACCATGAGAATGTTTAGTAGCAACCTATTTTGAATTTGTAAGTGTGAGGCATGTGTGTGGCTGAATTGAAGATGTTTTTCAAGTCATGGATGGTATAAATGCAAGTTGATTTTGTAATACCCCTCCGTTTTGTCCTTTTGATCGAATAGTGTTATGCTCTGTTATGTTGTACTTTTTGTTAGTACCTTGACTATGGTACTTGGTTTCTATTTGATCGCTATCTATAAAGCGACGTTAATGTTATCTTTTGATGTGATGGTATTTTAATATGATGTTATATTTATGGCATGTTTTGAATTAACATAAATGGATATTTGAATTAATGATGTTTATGCTTTGGATTATATTAATATGTTAGATTTGTCAGTTGGTTACATTGTATTGGTGAAGGGGACGGTATCGCATCACTCGCTTGCGAGCACCCTGCGATTCTGTGATTTCCTCTTCACGGTGTGCTTTATTTATGACATATTTATGTATGTGAATATACTCGTTGTTTGCAGGTTGATAGGTATAGGACATCGACTCCACCTGGTTTCACAGGTTTGAGCGTGTCCAATGCCCAACGGTATTCAATTGGGAGATAGTAGCTAGGTTTTTCGTGCCAAGTCATCACCCTAGTCCTAGTGTGTTGTCAGGTGTTAGTCGGGTTGTGTTGCTTTGAATATTGTTCCCTCTCTTCGTTTATTTAATTGCAAGTTAGAAAAGGTAATTAAATGGTCTTTTGTATTTAAGTTATTAATTAAATTAATTTGGTTTTTAATGTTGGAAGATGTCGTTTAATTAATTAAATTTAATTAATAAAATGATTTAATCTTGGATTAGCTTCATTTTATTGAATTAATTAAATTAATTAAATTGAATTAAGTTACTTGTTTGAATTGATTGATATTTTAATTGGAAATTGGAATTAAAATTGAAAATTAAAAGAAAATGTTTTAAAAGTCAAATTAGAAAGTTTGAATTCAAAAAATTGAAAGATTGAGATATTTGCTATTCTGTTTTCAGAAATTTATGAGGGTTGGTGCATGATATTTTTTTGAAGAATTTCTTTATTATTGAATTTTTCTTCACAATTTTGGATCATGAAAATTTTGGAAAGGATTGAATTGGAAAGAGGAAGGATATTTCAATTTTGTGGGTTTTGGATTTAAGTTGTGAAAAATTGTGGAGCTGAAGTTGGAAGCAAGTTGGAAGTTGAGCACCGTTTGGATCTCTTCTCAAGCTCAAAAAAAATCAAGTTCATGTCTTTTAAATGGTTGTTTTTGAGGTTTTAAAATTTAAATGTTATGGTTGAGAATCAGGTTAAATGAGCATTTAAATTCCTCTTTAGATTTACTTAAATAAATCCAGTTGCTCTTGCCTTCAAATTTGAAGAAAAAACCTCTTTTTTTGAAATAAAATGCTTCAAGGAAAAGATTGTTCTTGGTTGGAAATCATTTTTTTTTTCAATTTGGTTCCTCATTTAATCTCTCAATTTCATTTTAGGAATACATGCATATAAATATATATTTTATATATATTGTTCTGGCTGGAGGTTTATGCTATCAAAGTTATTTTTTTATTTTTTTAAACTTGTTTTTATCCCTGTTGAAGCGGATTAAAAATCCGTAGGGATTTTTGCCTTATAAAATTTATTATAAAAAAAAAAAATATTGGGGGAGGTCACTGGGGGCTCAACCCTCACCGCACCCCCCATGGGAGGCGGGTGGAGGGAGTCGCACCCAGCGTGCTCCCCACACCCCCCCGTTGCCACCGCTTCCCCACCCGCGACCGTGGCTAACGCAGCCGCCACCACTGGCGGTGGTTGGTTGTGCTTAGCACAGCTGCGCCACCACCAGCAGTGGTGGGCTATGCTTAGCACAATGCTGCTGCTAGGAGGGCGGCTGGTAAACGCAACGCCTTTGTTAAAAAATGTTGCCGCCCCTATTAAAATGACCACCCAAAGCAACCCACGACCGACGCCCTAACCTACCCAGCCATCCTTAGCGCACGGCCTGAGGACGCCTTTGGATGCGGGATTTTGTTAATAAAATAAGTATATAATATAAAATAATATTTTATTATTATATTTTAATAATATTATAATATTAATATCTATTATATTAATATTTAATATTATATACATATATACATCAGATAATTATTTATAGAGGTATATAGGTAATATATACATATGCAAAATATACAAGTATGTATATACTTTTTAAAGAATGATTTATTGAAGGCATGAGGTAAGGCTAATTGAAGAAATTAAAATTTGGTGTCCCTAAACAAATTGTTGAATTTATTTCAAAAATAATATTATTTTGGAAAAGATAAATATTTTACTTTGTAAAGAAGAAATAATGATTTTAAAACGTCATGTTTTGAACTGATATAGGAGATGGTTAAAATAATATATTTTAAATTAGAGTTCTTATAATATTAAAATATCAATTTATATTGTGTAATTTCATCTCAAGTAAATTGGATAGGCATGCGTATATTTTTCCATATATATATAGGTATTTAAATTATGTTTTTCTTTGTGGCAGTTAAATCAGGTTGAGCAAATTTAAATGTGATAACGTTATTTATATCATGTTTTTTTTTAATACGTTATTTCAAAGGAGATTTAGTTTTGAATTTTAAATGGCTATTTTAGACTGAAGAAACAATATTTAGTTTAAAGCAATGTATTTCGCCTTGTGGAAATTAATTGATTAATTCATCATTATTTAAATACAAGTAGGAAATTAGATAGTTAGTGTTAATTTCTCTTTTCTTGAAAAGATGTATTTAATTCAGTTTATTTTAATGCGACGAATTGTTGAATGATAATGAGGAAATGGATTTAGTTAATCCAAAGTAGATTTTAGTGCTCGCCTTGATTATGAACTGTTTATGTTATCATTTGGGGAAATGTGGGTCATAGCCTTTGACAAGTCTTCCAGTTGTGTTTTCAAGGTAGTAGGTTGTCGTAATGTGTTGGTCAACCTTGGGATTGCCTTGGGTAGTGCGTTTAACCAGTTTGTTACCCAGTTTCTATGAATGGGGATGTTTGGTGCCTCTTAGATTAGGAGTGGACTATGTGAGTTGTACCTCCTTGTAAGGAGTGGCCTTATTTTGGTTGTATCTTCAGTGTTGGAGTGAGTTTATTTTTTAGTATCCTCCTAGATTTGGAGTGGTTGTAACATATGTTGTGTGTGCACTTGGGTTCCCTTGGTAATTGGTTTGATTGTGTGTTGTCAAGTAGAAGAGTGGCTTCCGTAGGCGCCAAAGCACAAAGAGGTAAACCGGACAATCTTCAGGGGTGGTAGAATCAAGTGATAAATAAACCAATACTTAGAAGAGAAGATTAGGACTAACTTCTCACTAATCAAGATAATTTTACCTCACTCATAGACACGAGGGCTCGTTTAGACTTGGGATGAGTGGGAAGGCTTGGAATGGCAAGGTCATCTATCTTGTTTGTACGAAGGGTATTTGATTCCGCATGAGTGAGTATGGGGGCCGGGATTCAGTAGAGGTCACCAGGATAACCCTTAGTGGGGGTCAGAGCCTATGAAGATTCCCAGAGGACAACCCATGATGACCTGTGTGATGACACTCTATCTAGGACAATAGTTGGTACTTGTTCATTGTGTGTATGGTTCTCTTAATATACTTAATCTATTTTATATTTGGAAGCAATGTGGTCATGTTAGAGTTGTACTTGTGTTGTACATGTGATTGGTTGTTTCAGTTTGGTTCAGTTATGTGTTAGTTGTGTCTAGAGGTGTTGGTCTTGGCTAGGATTCCTTGTTACTATCTCCTAGCACGGGGGGTGGGCCTTTGGGTTCCACTTGGTTGGGTGGCGTGCACCTAAATCCATTGGGTTCTTTCTTCATGTTCATGTGGACAAGATTTCCAGTTGGAGAGCTTGTTGGATTCAGTATCAGTTCTTGCTTTACTTATCTTCAATTGATCTTATATTATTTTTACCCCTCACTTGTTATCAAGGTGGAAGTTGTAATTGTAATTATGTTTATTGGACTTGCCTCATTCGGGGAATGAGTGTTGTAACCTTATTGTTTAATTTGGATTAATGCAATTGTAAATTATCTTATTTGGAATGTATGTGTTATTTTATTAAGTAAATAATTGTCATGGTTTATATTCATGTTTTTTGTTGAGGTTCTATATAACCTATGTCTCGTAACCTTAGAGGTCGTTGGCTTTAGTTAGTGAACTTGCATGTTAATTGTACTTAAACGCAAAAAAAAAAAATTAGTCCATTTAAGTAGTTGTTTACAACTTCCTCTAGGGTTGCGTGGTGGGGCGTTATAGATTTGATGCAAAGTGTGTGGTGTGAATAATGCAAAGTGCAAAGTTGTAGAGTACAAAATTGAGTAGAGAAGTGTGTACTTTCAAGTGTTGAATTATCGAATGCAATGACCAGAGGTGTCTGTAATCATTCAAACAAATTGTGAAGGTATTGGAGCTATTATGGTGGATTCTCTATTGCATTGAGATCATGTTCTCTATGTAACATTCCTTCTCTATCTTCTTTTCTATTCTAACAGTGAGCCTTTCTTCTTTGGGTAGTGACCCCTACCGATAGTAAGCCCTATTGTATTAAGTGTTGATATCACTTATATTGTGGACTAATCCTCACTGTGGTTTTTCCCTCCTTGGGTTTTCCATGTAAATCCGGTGTTCTCTTCTGTGTGATGTTGAGTTGCTTAAGTTTATGTTATTTTATTTTCATGCTAATTCATCATAAAAAACTTAATGGTTTAATAAATGAATGTGGATATGAATGTTAATAAGGGTTTTGAAGTTTTAGGTTACAACTTATTCACCCCCCTCTCAACTATTTTGTGCATTTCAACAATTGGTATCAGAGCAAGGTTCCTTGGAGAAAAGCTTAACATCTTGAGGTAGATCTGGGATGGCGCACAAGAAGGAGATCCCTATATTTGATGGCACAGACTATGCATTCTGAAAGGCAAAGATGGAAGGCTATCTGGTTTACCTTGGATATGATGTCTGGAAATAAGTGAAGAATCAATATACCATACCTACAAATGGATTGAGCATAAGTGATGAGATCAAGGCCTATGAAACAAATGGTAAGGCAAGGTTTTTTTCTCTTGAGTAGTCTTGCAAATTTTGAATTAGTAAAAGTTATGGGTTTGAAACTGCTAGAGAAATTTGGGATAAGTTGGAAAGTTTTTATAAAGGAGATGATATGGTTAAACAAGCTAAGATTCAAAACTTGAAGACCACATTTGAGAACCTAAGGATGTTTGAAGATGAAAACATTACAAGTTATATGTAGAAGGTAGATGAAGTGGTGAGCTCCATCAGAGGTCTTGGAGGAAAAGTCAAAGAACCAAAAGTGGTAAAGAAAAATCTTAGAACCCTTACTAAATCTTACAGTTAGAAATTTGTTGCTATTGAGGAATCTCAAAATCTAGATCAATATTTTAGAGATCAATTGCATGGCTCTTTAAGTACATTTGAAATGAGAGAGTTTGGTACTAGCAGTGGTGCAAAAGTTGAGACTGCTTTTAAGGCTGCAAAAATAAAGAAGATTGAAGAACCAAATCAAGAATATATTAATGATGTGGAATCTAACTTTGTGAGAAGGATGAGAAGACAAAATGGTAAGCACATAGGTAAATGATCTTTCAAATTTTTCAGTTGTGCAAAGATGAGTCATTATGCTTCAAGATGTCCAAACAGAGTTGGGAATGACAAAAACAAGGAGAAAAAAGGTAAGATGATCAAGAAAAGCTATTATGTTAAAGAAGATGCAATTATTTATAATGATGAATCTATTTATGGACATGATGATAATTATGAATGCTTGTTCATGGATTTAAAAGATGAATATGTTTCTGCTAACTCTAAAAGATGTGTGAAGGAATGCCCTCTGGAGAGAAAGGACAACACTGAAGGTACTTTGGTATATGCTTTTCATGCTAGAAAAGTTAAGAACTATTGGATCACTGACAGTGGTTGCTCTAATCATATGATTGGATACAAGATTAAGTTTGTTAAACTTGAAAAATATGATGGAGGACTTGTTAGATTTGGATATGATTCAGGAGCTAAGATATGTGGAATGGGTTTAATCATTTTTTATGGAAAGCATAATACTGGAGATGATTACTATGTTAAAGGTTTAAGGAATACCCTTTTGAGTGTTGGACAAATGTGTAGCAAAGGATACAATATTATGTTTTAGGATGATGGATGTGAGATCAGAAAAGGTTCTGGAATCGTGATTACTGATGGAAGGAAAGATGGAAATGTTTATCAACTTAAGAGTGTTGATGTTCATTATTTTATGACTCAAATTAATGAAAGTTGGTTATGACACATGAGGATGTGTCACATTAATTTTAATAACTTGGTAAGAATCAGTTTAGTTCAAGCAGTGAGATATTTTCCAAAGATTACAAAGGCTCCTATCAATGTTGTTTGCAAGGAGTGTCGGATTGGAAATCAAACAAGATGAAGTTTCAATGGAAAAGAACAATATTCTACCAAATTACTAGAATTGGTGCATACAAACCTTTGTGGTCGCACAAGAACAAGAAGTCTTCAAGCTGATAGATATTTCATGCTTTTTATTGATGATTATTCAAGGACGACATGGGTTACTTTTCTTAGAGAAAAATATGAAGCCCTGGATAGATTCAAAGCATTTAAAGTTATGGTTGAGAATGAAATGAATGTGAAGATAAAGTGTTTAAGGTCTGACAGAGGTGGAGAGTTCACCTCCAATGAATTTAACGTGTTTTGTGAGAATCATGGCATAAAGAGGCACTTGTTTGTCCCTAAGACTCCTTGGCAAAATGAAGTAGTTGAAAGGAAAAACAAAACTATTCAAGAAGTTGCAAGGACTATGATGAAAGAAGCTAACCTATCAGAAGTCTACTAGAGAGAAGAAATTTATACTTTTGTTTACATACTTAACAAATTTCAAGCAAAATAAAATAGCACAAAGACTCCCTATGAGTTGTGGTATGGAAAGATACCTGCTGTTAAATACTTCAGAGTGTTTGGAAGAAAATGTTATAGCAAAAGAGATGAAAAAAATTTGGGAAAGTTCGATGCAAGGTTTGATGAAGGAATCTTCCTTGAATATTATACTAAAAGCAAAGCCTATCGGTGCTACAATAAAAGATTGAGAAATATTGTTGAGAGTGAAAATTTCAAGGTTGATGAAGATCTTAGGAAGTTAGTGGTAATATATGGATATGAATTAGATGAACTTGAAAAAGAAAAGGCTATGGAAAAATGAAGTATAATTTGAAGAAGAGGAAGAAGCTCCAGAAAAGACTCCTAGAACCCCTAAGTATGTGCAGAGAAGTCATTTTGAAGAATAGATCATTGGAGACAAGAGAAAAGGTGTACTGAAAAGGAGGAAAGTTATTAAAGAAGAGGTAAATTTGTGTTTACTTCCTAAATTTGAACCTAAGATAGTGATTGAGGCATGCAAAGATGAGTATTGGATGAAAACTATGGAAGAAGAACTACTATAGGTTGAGAAAAATTAGACTTGGGAACTTGTCCCAAGAATAGCAAACAAAAACATAATTGGATATAAGTGGGTATTCATAAACAAACTGAATGAGAATGGAGAAGTGATAAGGAACAAAGCAAGGCTTGTGTGTAAAGGCTATTCACAGGTTGAAGGAATAGATTTTGAAGAGACATTTGCTCTGGGGGCAAGAATGGAAGCTATCAGGATGTTTTTGACTTTTGCAGCACATAAGGATTTCAAAGTTTATCAGATGGATGTGAAGTCTACTTTCTTGAATAGAGAGTTGGAAGAAGAAGTATACATGGAAGAACCAGAATGATTTCAATTATCAGATAAACCATATCGGTTTGCAGATTGAAGAAGATATTGTATGGATTGAAGCAAGCTCCTAGAGCCTGGTATGCAAGGTTGAATAATTATTTGATACAACAAGGATTCAATAAAGGTACCACATATAGTAACCTTTACTTTAAGGTTGAAAAAGATCAAATCTTGATTTTAGTTGTGTATGTTGATGACATAATTTTTGGAGGAAATGAAGCTATGTACAAGAAGTTTGCAAAAGAGATGCAAAAAATGTTTGAAATGTCTATGTTTGGGGAGATGAATTTCTTCCTTGGGATTTCAAATCAATCAGACAAATAAAGGTATATTCATTTCACAATCAAAGTATGTCAAAGAGATGTTAAAGAATTTTTGAATGAAAGACTCCAAACTGGTATGTACTCCTATGGTTACTGGTTGCAAACTAAGAAAGAATGATGAATCCCCTAAGATTGATCACATAAAGTACAGATCAATGATTGGTGGACTGCTATATCTAACTGTTACTAGATCAAATATCATGCATGTAGTTTGTCCTGTGGCTAGATTTCAAGAAAATACTAGAGAGTCACATGTTGCCGCAGTAAAGAGGATATTTAGATACTTAAAGGGCACTCTAGATCATTGCTTGTGGTATCTAAAGGATACTAATTTCACATTGAGTGCTTACATAGATGTTGATTGGGCTGGTTGTGTGAATGAGAAAAAAAGTACAAGTGGCGGTTCATTATTTCTTGGATGTAGATTGGTGTCATGGCTAAGTAAGAAACAAGATTCAGTTTCTTTATCTACTACAAAGGTTGAGTGCATTGCAACAACATCTTGTTGCACGCGGGTATTATGGATGAGGCAAACATTGAAGGATATCAAAGTAGTGTATGATGAGCCTATTTCTATCTTTTGTTACAATACAAGTGCAGTAAACATTTTAAAGAATCCAGTGATGCATTCAAGGACAAGATATATTTCAATTAGATATAACTTTTTGAGAGAGAAGGTTGTGGAGAATGAAGTGAAGCTTGAATACATTCCTACAAATGATCAATTTGTTGATATATTCACTAAGGCTCTTCCTAAGGATACTTTTGAGTATCTCTAAGAGAATTTGGGGGTTATTGGCCCTCCTTCTTTGAATTAGATGCATAAGGAGATGCACTAATCTAGTGGATCTCAAGATTCATTCTTCTTCTAGACTGATGTTGGTGGCTACCTCTTAGGGGGAGTAGGTAGTGGCATTGTTGATTATTGCAGTTAGGGGGGGTAAGTGTTGTCATTGTGTAGTATAATATAGATTGGTGTGTGCTCCTAAGGGGGAGTATTCAGAGTAGTAAAGGAAAGGTTTTGCAGAGCAATTGTAATCAGGTTGTTTGATGATAAAGGAAAAGAATAAAACAATACAAACATTATGTCCTTTACCATTGATGTCAAAGGGGGAGAAAGTTATGTGAAAAATATCATAGGGGGAGAGAGAAGAGGGTGAAAAAGAATAAGTAATAAGGGAGACGGTGAGTAAAGAGAAAAGAGAAAAGGAAACAGGTATGTTCAAAGTTGTGTCTTTGATGGTTTTTCACATCATGTGTTGCCATCAATGATAAAGGGGGAGATTATTGCAAGTATGAGAAATTGGTGTTGTCATTAATGTCAAAAATCCTATGTCATCATTAATGTCTATTGGTGAATAAGATTTTTACAAGATTACGAGTAGTTGTCAATTGGTGTTGAAGATGAATAGTTGGTGTTGTCTATGCTTTGATTTGTTATATTATGTTGTCATCAGTTAAGCTACTGGTGTTAACCTATGGTGTTTCTTTGATAAAATTCTATCTATGTATGTAGTAGTACTGAAGATGATGTGGATATGTCTTTGGTGCTTGGTTTCTAAGTTCTTTTGAGTAAAATGATAAAAAGAGGAAACAGTGTGTCGCAGTGTTCTAGTTTTTCTCTGCATTTCTTCTAGGTTGAAGATCTGCCTATGCATTTTAGATATGTTGGTGATAGGTATTCAAATATTTTATATCTAGAATTTGGGCTTATGGATCGATGTGCAGAGAGAGATATGTTCACTAGTATGTGAACTGAGTTTGCAGTGGTGTCTGGGAGAAATGTATTTGTTGCACATTTCTCCATGAGTTGATGTTTGGTCTTGCCGATTTGGGAAGTTGTTCATATTGCTTATATCTTTCATAGTTTAAGAGTGTTCATGATTTGGTGCAGTATAAAGTGAGTTTCATATGTCAGTGTGCATGGAAGGTAAACTAGGTGTTCAGGATGAATTTATTTTACTGGTGTGAGTTGGTGCAAAGAATTTGTTGAACCTCAGGTGGTTCATGGATTGTTCTAGATTACCTAGAAGCATGTTATGTGGTTTGTAAGTCATCCTTGGGTTTGAGGAAGCGTGTACTTAATTGATTAATGTTGTTTGCAGGGGTAATGGTCGACCTGGTGTTTACACTACATGCAAAGGTATTTAACTATTAATGAAGGTATAGTGTGGCATGTGATATTTAATTTGGGTCTGAGTTATGTTGTATTGTGGTCCACTTTCATTATTATCCATTGCAAGAATATTTAGTGGCGACCTAATTTTAAATTTGTAAGTGTGAGGCATGTGTGTGGCCGACTTGAAGATGTTTTTTAAGTCATGGATGGTATAAATGCAAGTTGATTTGATGCAAAGTGTGTTATGTGAATAATGCAAAGTGCAAAGTTATAGAGTTTGAAATTGAGTAGAGCTTGCGAACTTTCAATTGTTGGATTATCAGATGCAGTGAACAGAAGGTGTCTACAATCATTCAAACGGAATGCAAAGGTGTTGGAGCTATTGTGGTGGATTCTCTATTGCATTAATATCATGTTCTCTATGTAACATTCCTTCTCTATCTTCTTTTCCATTCTAGCATTAAGTCTTTCTTCTTTGGGTAGTTAACCCTATTGTATTCGGTGTTGATATTACTTATATTGTGAGATAATCCTCACCGTGGTTTTTCCCTCCTTGGTTTTTCTACGTAAATCTGGTGTTCTCTTGTGTGTGGTGTTGAGTTGTTTAAGTTTTTGTTATTTTCTCTTCATGCTAATTCATCATAACATACTTAAGGGTTTAATGAATGGATGTGGATTTGAATGTTAATAAGGGTTTTGAAGTTTTAGGTTACAACTGATTCACCCCCCTCTTAGTTGTCATACATTTCAACAACCTATCCCTGAGTCGTGAGAAATGTGTCATGATGATGAACCAAGGGATTGTGATAGGACATTTTGTATCAAGTGAATGGATTCAAGTGCATCCAAATAAAATTGAGATAATATCCACACTCCTTGTGCCACAAAAACAAAGAGATGTCAGGAGTTTTCTAGGACATGCTAGCTACTATAGAAGATTTATTCAAGACTTCAACAAAATTGTAGCCCCTTTATTATTTTACTCACAAAGGATGTAAAATTTGAGTGGACCACAAAATTTCAACATTCTTTTGAAGCACTCGAGGCATTGACCAAAGCACCTGTCTTGAGAGGACCAAATTGGACCTTGCCTTTCCACATACACACAAATGATTTTGATTTTTCTATAAGAGCAATGCTTGGACATAAGTAAGGTAATAAAGAGCATGCTATATGCTACATTAACAATAATTTTCAAGGAGTATAACTCAACTACACAATAACAGAAAAAGAGATGTTGGTAGTTGTCTATGCAATCAACAAGTTCAGACACATCATAGGATATCTAGTCTCCATCCACATTGATCACACTACAATAAGGTATTTAATGAATAAACTTGGGGTTGGTGGTAGACTTTTTATATGGTTGTTATTGCTTCAATAATTTGACATCATCATAATGGATAAGCCTATAAAAGGAAATGTAGTGGCAGACTTTATGTCTAGACTACCAAATATTTTAGTAAAATATATTATTGATGATTCTTTTCTAGATGATAATTTATTTTCTCCATCTCTGCACACACCTTGGTTTGTTGACATTGCCAATTCTCTAGTAGTGGGATAGATACAAACTCACTTCTTCCCTAGAGAAAAAAGACAATTGGTACACAAAAAATTTCCCTACTCCTAGATAGTTGGTTATTTATTTTACACGGGTATAGAAAATATTATGAGGAGATGCATAAGTGAACATGAGGTCTATTATATCCTCAAATCCTGCCATGATGAACCATGTGGGGGAAAATTTGCAACAAAGAGGACAACACTCAAGATTCTCACCACTGGCTATTACTGGCCAACTCTTCATAAGGATGCAATGAAATACACAAGGAGCTGTGACAGGTGTTAAAGGATGTGCAAGCCAACTAGAACAAATGAGATGCCTTTGCAACCACAATTAGCATTAGCACCATTTGATAAATGGGGGCTAGAATTTATTGGCTCAATATCACCAGAATTAAACAACAAGGAGTATATCTTAGTCTACACAGATTATCTAACAAAGTGGGTAGAAGTTAAAGCATTGCGATTTTCCAGAGATGGAAATATGGAAAAAATTCTATATGAAGACATATTTACAAGGTATGGAGTGCTAAGATAAATTTTAATAGATCAAGGTTCCTAATTTACATCAAAGATGATCACCAAATTGGTTTAGGAATATGAGAGAAGGATTGGGCAGCCAGGTTGCCTGAGGCAGTTTGGGCCTATATGACAACTTGGAAGACTACAACAAGGTTCACACCATATGAATTGGTGTATGGTAAAACATCAGTACTTCCTATTGAATTTGAATACAAGACGTTGAGGGAAACAATTGAATTGGATATGGACTTGAAAACATCACAAAAGGAGAGTTACATAGTTTGAATGCATTGGATGAAATAAGGATGGAAGTTATGCACCACATTGAGGTTCTCAAGAATAGAGAATTAGATGGCATGATCAGTTCATTAAAACAAAGGATTTCGGTGTGGGTGATTGGGCTTTGCTATATGATTCAAGGTACAAAGACTATAAAGGAAAATTACAGACAAGATGGTTATGCCCATATGAGATACAACAAGTATTCCCAAATGGAGCAGTATAGTTGCAGATAATTGATGCAGTTAGATTTTCACTACTGGTTAATGGTCATAGATTGAAACTTTATAAAAAGCTAGTGAAGAAGGATGACTTCCTTATTTTATTGATGCAACAATATGCATCGGATAGTGATTCTAATAGAGACATTGTACCAAACATCACAAATACAACAACAGATACAACAGGTTCTCCAATTGACTCAACAGATGAGCTACACAACTCACCTACTGAGGTCAATCAGGTATAATTTCCTACCACATATCACATGCAAACATAACATAGGTGACAACAATCAAAATTCATTTTCAAGTGTAGTCCATGATGCAGTAGGGACATGTAGCTTCATGCCTACAAGCGGAAAAATTCATAAGGGACTTGTTGATGTAGGCACCTGTAGCACTTGCCTGTTACAAATTTTAAAAGTTATGTTGTATTAATTGTATGACCATCCACAATACACTTTATTCCTCTATACATTCCACCTCATAACTATCATTTCGCTCCATGTAGCTTCATCCACCTCATCCCACATACCATTCATATCACTTTTCATGATATCCATACGATATGCAACTCATTTCACGTCCCATCACCGTACATCCCGCAGCCTTTCACAACCATCATTTACCATGTGCCATTTAGTTACATAATTCATTACCCATTGCAATTATAAATAATCAAATCATATCTCGCTATGGGAAGTTCAATCAAATTCACATGAGTTGATTTTTAGTTCACTACACTTATACAGGTACACATATTAATTTTCCATAATTATCATAGATGTCAATTGTGTTTTTATATGCTTTCATAATAAATTTTGCATGCTTCGTATCATTTTTATTGTTTTGAATACATCATTTCACCCTCCACCAAAACAACTACAATTAAGTGAGAACACTTAATACCTTTAGTTGGGGGGGAAGCAATACCTTTCATTTTTATTTTCTTGGTTTTCAAAAACCCAAATACTTTCTAAAAAATACTTTTTAATTCTATTTTCTATTTTTCCCTTCCCCATTATGCAATGCAACTCAACTTTAATTCAAATTCAAAAGGAAAGAGAAGGGGTAGAACAACAACATTTGGAAAACACAAGCACACAAACAAAGTGATAAACATGAAATTTGAGGGAATTTGAGCATAACAAAGCAAATTTTCATCATGGGTGGTGATATAATCTGAAGAGAACCATCTGCACACAATAATTTGTTGGAAGATAGTTTGGTGTCACCTATTTTTCAACATGTTGGTTGGATGGACTATTTCTTGAAGTTTACAAAATACAATGAGGATATGACAGAGCAATTTGCAGCTACACTACAACATGATGAAGCAGTAGTCAAGGGTTTGAAGGTTAATGCTTCGGAGTCTGCAATTGCAAAAGTGTCTGGTTTGCCACGAGAAGGAGAGGAGTTTCCACTTAGGGAAAACATTGTTGCTGCCATAGATGAATTTAAAGAACACGGAGAAAATTTGGACTCATCCTCCCAAGGTACTAAAAGATTATCCTTGCCATGGGTTTGGGATTTTGATGCTTCATATATCATTAAGTATCTTACATGTGATGGTAGGTAGTCCTTATTATATACAATTCATTTCAAACTCTTGAGTCATCTTTGTCATGATAAGAGAGTTAATGTTCCAAATTTTCTCTATAATATATTAAAAAGAATGGACTATGAATACAAAAGAAAAAGGAATAAAACTACCTTGTTACATTATTTTTTGGTCACCCTATTGGTTAAAAGGAGTGTGAGAATTCAACATCCATACATTTCATGGGAAATATTTATCAATTATAACCACATTAATAGTCTTTTAGAAGAACCTACTATACCAGATAAAGTAGAACTTGTTGTGTCAAAAAGGGAAGGGCCCCTTGACCCCCTGCTTCACCTACCCATAGTAGGGATGAGTAAAACAAGTAGGGTATGCAGGATACTCAATCTACACCCACTATGGAACAACTTGCAACAGAGGACAAGAAAGAAACCCATACCCCTAAGAAGACATCAAGAGCCAAGAAAAGGAAAATTGGTCCTTCTTCTGTGCCTACATCAGGGCAGAAAAGACCCATAAGGTGGTCTCATCGCTTAAGAGGGAAAGAGGCAATGAGGGGTATAGGAAAGAAACAAAAAGGTGTTGTTGCAATTGAAATAGATTCATAATCAAAAGAAGTTCCCCCTAGGATGTACAAACACCAATCAAATTACAATGGTATTTCTCGAGCGCCTCTAAATTTGATTGAAAGGATTCCTTTGTTGCTAGAAAAATGAGAAAGAGAACCCCACAAAACACTAATAGTGAGGGTTGTGAAGATGATATGGAAGAAGATAACCATTTTTTAGATAAAGATGGAGATTTTTTTTATTGAAGAGAGGAATTTTACGAAATAATTGCAGGAAGCACTTGACAGAATAAAGAAATTGGAATAATTGTTGGCAAGTTATTAGTTTAAGGACAATGCAAGGGACATGAAAATTAAAGAGATGGAGGAGAAATTGCATAAATTTAAACATGGGTCTAAGTTGGATGTTCTTGCACAGCTTGCTCTTGTGGAAACAAGGAATAAAGAACCTGTGACTAAAGGAAGACCTCCTCAAGCTAGAGCTTCAATTGGTCCTACTGTTGTGTCCCTAGGATATGAATTATGGAAAAGAACTAATGAATTCTTTGAGAAAAAATAAGCATGGGAGAAGGAAAAAGTAGAAATGGTAGATAACCATGATAGGACTCTTGAGAAAAAGGAAATTGAATTGAAAAAGATAACAGTCAGGATTGAGAAAATTACAGACAAGGTTGCACAAATCCTCAAATGTAGGTCACCCGATAGGGTGTATGCTTTGTTTTCACAAGAAAAATTCTTGTGTTTTCAATTCAACTAGTTAATTAGTAATCTACCAATTGCTCTGAGCGGGAAATTTGAGTTTTTAAATGCTTTTTCTGACTCCACACCAAATGTGCAAGATCAACTGAGTGAATTTTACTTGCATAATCTTTCTCTGTTAGATGATATAGAGTGGAACCCCTTAATATTTGTGGGAGACTTACAGGTTAGAGCATTGGCTTTATACTTAAAAAATGAGCAGCAAAGAGGGGAAATAATGCATGATTATGTTGAGAGATAAATCTATTTCTCTCTAGATTAGGAAAGAGTCAAAAGATCCCAACACAGTCATAGAAGATGGAAAACTCTCCTGAAGCACAAAGGTGTGGGCAAAAGAATCATGAATATAAGAGAAAATGATTATGCCACAATACAACAACTAGTTGTAGTTCTTATTCATCATTCTTTTAAATATGTACAAGGAAGATGGGTAGAATTGACCCTTGAATTGTAGAAAAAGGAACCTCACTCCTTATACAGTTTTGTAGCTATGCTTGAAAGGTCTCGCAGGTGCATAGAGATTGTCAGAGAAATTGGACTTAAATGGGTACCTCTTACCTTCCATCCACCAATACTTCTTTATCTGATGCCACATTGGACAGGGGAACAACATATAGAGTAGGAAGAGGCCGAAAATATAAAATGAGAAAGACTTTCAATGTTATGGAGGCTACTACTTGAAATAGGGAACATGAGTGAATGTGGTTACAAATTTCAAGGAAATGACCTTGCAATACAACCTCTGGTCTTAACTGTTGCTTGAGGACAAGCAAATGTCTAGTTGGGGAGAATGATTTAGCTATTTTTTTGTTGTTTAGTTCATTCTTTTAACCAAAGGATTTCAAACAACGACGTAGGGGAGATTCCAGAATAAGAACACAATAGTTGCAAAAATAGAGGCATTCATTAATCAAGATGATTGTGAATCACCATGTCATTTAATAAGACCACTGAAGGGAGAAGGATTTTGCTTTGATTTGGATGCTGACATGATTGTTTCCACAATCCACACTTTTATCATGTCATTGAAACATAGTTCCGGTCCTAATCGTCTTCTTCCACATTTTCAATTATGTTTTTGGTTATGAAGACTTTGTCACTCTCTATTTCATAGGGGAGTGGTGGTTTTCATTTAGTTTTCTATTTTGAGTCCTTGTTTTAATAAACCTCCCTCGAACCTATATAATTGGCTTGATGGTCGAGGAGTAGATATAGCATGTGGATATCTTCAAATAGTGATAGTTTTTATTACATAGACAATACTTGTTTTCTAGTTATGCCTTCATGAACAAGATATCTCAAAAGATTCTTGTCAAATTGTGAAATCTTGTTATATGCAATGAGATGTTTTCAGTTTATCGATATGTTTAGTTGATTCAATGAGTTTAGATTTGTGTTTACTTCATGGATACACTAACTTGAGCAAGGTCCACTCAAGGTAACTGTTCTCCACCATTAATTTTTATTATTATAGTAGATAATTTTATTTATTGCATTCATCTTTATTAGATTCTTCATTTCCTGTATGAAAATGAAATCGTGAATGACATCTTGTCTTCTACTTTATGTTTTGTTTTGTCTCAGTATTTCAACCTTCAAAGTGATTCAATTCATTAGAAGTCATAGTTAATAGTTTTAATAGTTGCAGAGTTTAGGTTTTAACAGTTAACTAGTCATAGTCTTTAGTTGTAGGTACCCGTAGAAATAGTTCCAAAATTAATCTTTTCTTGTTTCACCGTTTTATGGTTTTCCACATGTATAAACACCTATTCTAAATGATATAGGTAGTATAGATTCTATGGATGAACATATAGTTCCAACATCATCACAAGCTTACGATAGCCCTAGTCGATAATTAAATGGAGTCTTTACAAGGGTTTAGTGGACTATTCAGTTAGGAACCACCTCTAAATTGTGTTTTTATCACTAAGTTTACTGAGCATTAGTTGGGCCTTATAATCATCTTACATTTAATAAAATTCTTTCCAATTCCATTAATAATCCCTTGTGAAATTCAAGCTACTTAGAAAAATCACTTGCACTCTTGTGAATTATGAAGCCTTTCACTACCTAAACATACCCTTGTTCATTCACCACTAATATTAAGCCAAGAAAGATGATTTATAGAGTTATCTAGCACAATTCCCAAGTATATAATTTTTTCTATTATTGCTATCAATTATGAATCGATATATTATTGTCAAGAGGGTTTTTCATGATCCATAAGATTGTTTTATATTTGAACATTATAACATTGATTAGTAGGGCATATCTGAATTTGGAACTAGGTTTTAGTTTTTCCCTAAGATAAATTTTTTGTGCACCTTGCACCTTATTCCTATTAAATCCATAGCTAAACCATAAAATTTAAAATAACTCTAGTACATAGGGATGACACCGAAATGAGTTCCCAATAAGGATATTACAAAGGTAATACTAAGGGTCATGAAAAAAGAAAATATATGCATTGGTAAGGGGATAATTAATAATCAATTTAAATATTCAAAGGGAGAAATAAAAGATGTTAAAACCATGATACGAGAAGAGAATTATTTATAAAAATTTATGGTAATGGATTCCTAGGCAAACCATTTAGTGATGCATGAAATCTATACCTAGCTAAACTAGTTGTACCACATTATTTTTCACCCCAAAAATTATGGAATGGACTTGTAAAGATGTAATGAGAAGAGAAAGATATCTAGATATGTTTAATGGAATGCTATCTTAACCATGAGTAAATATATTTTCCAAAGGTTGTTTGATTTAAACCACAATCCAAAATATTCATCAACTTTAGGCTATTGAGTCTTCAATATACAAAGGATTGATACAACTACAAATAAAAATAGGTTCCTCACCATCAAATCAAGATAGTGTTCACCAACTAGATCCAATACCTATAGAGGATAGAGAGTTCCCTAACATGGATAAGCTTGAGGGAATTTTTTGGTCAAATATTAGGCTCTATCAAGTATTAGGAATATATGTATAACCCAAAATGTTAAAGAATGTATGGTCTTTATCATTTACTTGAATTAAAAAATATCAATACAACTTGTTTGAGACATTTTTTGAATCCTCTATTATAAAATTTGGCACAATAGGCTATAATTATCATCAAAATTTAAGGAATTGTAATGGTGTGAATTTTCACCCCCTTGTGAATTCCCCTTTTATGTTATCTCCTACCTTAGAGAATTAAACCTGATAATACAATGCATATTTCCGCCACCTTTCCTTGTCCACTTGGTAGCTATTTTATGTGTCGATGGAGGATATTTTGTCTAAGACACTAGCACGGTGCACAAAAGTCTTGACCGGATTCCCACCTTTGGAATCAATAGAGGCGTTACACTCCTCCATTGGACATAATGTGTAATGTCTCCTACCCTTCAAATTGACTTTGAATGACTCCTTTGCCTCTATTTTTCTTTCAAATGGCTATCTTCTCCATTCAACTCATCTTCTTTAAAGACTTCTTGATCATCTTCACACTTAGGAATTCTCTCTTCATCTCGACACTCACTTTTAGCTCCTTCAAGCTCTACCACCTCCATTGAAGCTGCAAGTTGATACTTTGTCAGTTTACACTCTTCATTGTTGCAACAACGTTGGTCTTTGAAATCTTGCGAGCTCGCTCCTTCTCCCATTTGTCTCGAGTGCACATGGTTGAAGGTGATATCACTCCATCTACCTTCTAATTTTCATTATCAGTTTAAAATCGTAGCATATTAATGTTCAACGTATTGCTTTCTATTCTCTTTTAATATCTTTCCTTTATCATATTTCTACAATCATTGCTATTTGGTTGTCCGTGGAGGTGGAAACACCAAAGCGGGTGACTGACTGAGGTAGTCCTCTAAACACAACCCCAAAATTTTCTCGTTCTTGTGTGTACAAGTTGTTTGTCGAGTGAAGACCTTGAACATATCAACTTGTGGGTAGGAAGGTGCGCTTTCCTCACCCTTCTTTGTCACTTCATAGTTAAGTTTAGTCTTGGTTCTCTTCTTAATATTTTTCTATTTTGATATTCTTTGTCTCTGTCATTACATAAAACTGCATCAGTTAGGTCGTTAATAGGTTTTCCTTAGTTTTTTACTATACTTTATACTTTATGCTTTATGTTTGTACGGATGATGGCGCACCACCGAGATGCCAACATGATGTGCTATCATTCATTTCCCACGCTATAGTCCTCTAACAATGAGCTACATAAGTCACAGTTTGGATTTTGGAAACTTGATCACCTGGCTTCCTAAAACATTTGAGCTTTTAAAAGGATAGTAGCAACCTGGTTGCTCTTCCTTTCAACCTCTAAACTTTAAACTCTCCCAAAACATTTTGTTAGCTTGAGGTAGATCAAGACAGCCTTGTTGCAAGAATGGAAAGATTGAAGGTGTTTTCATTGATGTCAATTGATCAATTGGTTGTTGTTGGTTGTATATGTCAAGGATATTGAGAAAAGTGTAATAAAGATATGTTGCAGGTGTTCAATGGTTGCTCCCCGTTTTGCTCCAGATTTGCTCCTATGTTTGTGCGGTTCATATATGTTGATCATGGTTGTTAGAAGATGCTATATCCAGATTTTTAGTTGTTGATTCATTGTACAGTGCAATTTGTGTTCACCAATTGTGAATTGTGGTTTTATGTGTTTCTGGTTGAGGTATGGGAGAAATGTTGCTGGTCCAGATTTCTCTTTAAAAAAAGTCTTATGACTTGTGGTTCTAGAGTTGATTGCCTTGATTTTGTTGAAGATAATTTCAACATTTGGAAGATTCGTGCTTAATGGTTCTATGTGTTTTACATTGGTTTGGCCGACCTTGTCTAAAATACTACTTTCAAGGTTGATGAAGCATGTTGGATCTTTTTGGGTTCTTTGAAGCATATGTTTGGGTTGCCCTCATTCTAATTCCACCCTAGGATGTTTTGGCACTGACCTAATTTGAATTTAAATTTGGATGACCGACTTTGGATATGTTTCAAAGTTGAAGATGGTATAAATACATGATGAGTTAGTGGTGAAAAATATACAAGAGCAAAGAAGAGTGATAAGATAAAAGAGAAAGTGCAGATAGTTGTGACATTGATTATATTCAGTGAGTGTGTGTGATGCGAGTGTGGTAGATCAATGCAAAGCTTAATGTTGAATTTTTGAATGCAGTGAGAATAAGGTGAACTTTATCATTCATGCATGTTTGCGAGTGATTGTGGTGGAATAATTTGTTGCATTGGGATTGTAGTCTCTCTATAACAAGTCTTATTTGTCTTTTTTATATCTTTGTGGCAATGAGCCCTTTGGGTTGTTAGCCCTGTTGGATAGTGAGTCCTTGTTTTGGTAGTGAGCCTCATTTCTCATGTAGTGAACCTCTTGTAATCGATTTTGATATTCTCTATAGTGTGAGTTAATCCTCACTATGGTTTTTCCCTTTTGGGGTTTTCCACATAAATCTGGTGTTATTATGTTTATGTGTTGGATTTAATTTTTTACATTAGCATTTGATGATTAATCAATTAAGCAATGTTAAGAATTAGTTATGGTGATTGAATTAAAGAGATTAAATATGTGACAACTGATTCACCCCCCCTCTGATTTGTCATGTTCAACAATTGGTATCAGAGCTTGGTTCCTTGGTGAAGAGCTTAACTGCTCGAGGAAGGTCTGGGATGGCTGGAAAGATGGTTTATGATTATCTGAGGTTCGATGGAATAATATCTAGAATATTGTGGATACGATGTGGATAAAGCCTACAAGAATCCTTACACTTCTCCTGCAAATGGTCCGAGTACGCCTAATGAGATCAAAGCACATGAAGTGAACAATAAGGTGAAGTACATCTTGAAGAATAGTTTGGTACATTCCGAGTTGATTAAGGTTCAAAATTTGAACACTGCTAAGGAAGTCTGAGATGCTTTGGAAAGAGCGCATGAAGTTGATGAAAGAGTTAAAGAGGCGAAATTGCAGAATTTGGAGACACAGTTTGAGCTTATACATATTTCTGAAAACGAGAATGTTAAAGCTTATGTACAAAGATTGGATGAGATGTGGTCGGAATGCGAGGACTTGGCACGCTACTATAGATGAAACCAGGATTGTGAAGATTCTTAGAACTGTCCCCGATGCCTATAGTGAGAAAGTGTGTGCTATTGAGTAAACTATAGATTATAAGACCTATACCAAAGATCTGTTGTTGGGATTTTTGACATCTTATGAGATGAGGAAGCTGAATCTAAGGAATGGATGCAAATCAGAGACTGCTTTTAAGGCTACAAAAGCTGAAGACTCGAATGAAGAAAACCTTGATGAAATAGAAGCTAATCTTGTAAGAAGGATGAGGAAAGGCTCTAGTAAGTATGAAGGTAAGTTACCCTTTAAATGCTTTAGTTGTGGAGAAATAGGTCATTATGCTACAAAGTGTTCGGAAAGAGCTAAAAGGAATAAACAAAGATATGAGAAGGAAAAGAAAGGAAAGAAGATTAACAAAGCTTATTACATGAATGAGAATGCTAGTATATCTGATGAGGATTCAACATATGAAGATCTTGATTATAATGAAAGCTTGTTCTAATTCTGAAAAATAGGTAAAGGAAAGCCCTCTGGAGAAGGAGAAAAATGAAGGTACGGTTATCTCTGCCCTACATGCTAAACAAGAGAAGAACTATTGGGTAGCTGACAATGGTTGTTCACATCACATGATTGGTGATAAAAGTAAGTTTTTTAAGCTTGATAAATATGATGGAGGCTTGGTTATGTTTGAAATCTATGGGATAGGTTCAGTAAGTTTTGATGGCAAGCATCATACTGATGATGTCTACTATGTTAAGGGTTTAAGACATAATCTTTTTAAGTGTTGGTCAGATGTCCAGTAAGGGATATGATCTTGTGTTTAAGGATGAGAGACGTGAGATCCAAAAGGATCTAGAACATTGATTGCTGCAAGAAAGAAATATGAAGGAAATATCTATCAATTTAAGGGTGCTGATGGATAATGCTTTATGACTCAAATTAATGATAGTTGGTTATGAAATCAAAGAATGTGTCACATGAATTTTGATAACTTGATGAGGATTAGTGTTGTTCGGGTTGTGAGAGACTTACTAAGGATTACAAAGACTGTTAATGTGATTTGTAGAAATTGTCAGTTTGGAAAGCAAGCAAGAAGTCATTATAGATCATAGGAACAATCTACTACTGGACTACTGGATTTAATTCATACAAATCTTTGTGGTCCTACAAGAGTGAGAAGTCTACTTGGTGAAAGATACTTTATGCTTTTGATTGATGATTATTCTAGATATACATGGGTTACATTTCTTATAGAGAAATTGGATGCATTAGATAGACTCAAGACATTCAAAGCTATGGTTGAAAATGAAGTGAACTTGAAGATAAAATGTTTAACATCTGACAGAGGTGGATAATTCACCTCCCACGAGTTTAATATGTTTTGTGAAGTGCATGGAATAAAGAGAGTTATCTACCTCAAGAACTCCTGAGCATAATGGAGTTGTTGAAAGGAAAAATAAAACGGTTCAAGAGGTTGCTCGATCAATTATCACTGAGGCTGGTTTACCGAAATTTTACTGGAAAGAAGCTATTCATACTGTTGTTTATGTATTCAATTGAGTTCAAGCAAAAGTAAACAATACAAAGACTCCCTATGAGCTAAGGTTTGGAAGAATTCCTACTGTTAAGTATTTCAAGGTATTTGGAAGCAAATGTTATATTAGAAGAGATGAAGAAACTTTGGGAAAGTTTGATGCAAGAAGTGATGAAGGCATTTTTCTTGGATATTCTACTAATAGCAAGGCATACAGATGTTTCAATAAAATATTGAGAAATATTGTAGAGAGTGTAAATGTCAAGATTGATGAGACAATGAATAATTGTATTGATATTGATGGATATGTATCTGATGAACCTAATTGTGTAAGAATAGAAGAAATTGTGGAAGAACAGGAAAAAGATGAACAAAATGAAAGAGAAGAGAGATTTAGTGGTGTCTCCTAAGACACCTAGATATGTATAAAATAATCATTCAAAAAACTAGATTATTGGAGATAAGATAAAAGGTGTATTAACTAGAAGCAGAGCTACTGCTGCAATTAATCTGTGTTTACTTTTTGAGATTGAATCGAAGAATTTAAGTGAAGCATGTAAAGCTGAACATTAGATGGAAGCCATGAGAGAAGAACTTATGCAGATTGAGAAGAATCAAACTTGGGAATTAGTCCCAAGACCAAGAAATAAAAACATCATTGGATCGAAGTGGGTATTCAAAAATAAGTTGAATGAAAATAAAGAAGTTGTTAGAAATAAAGCAAGGCTTGTATGTAAAAGTTACTCACAAGTAGAAGGTATAGATTTTTAGGAAAATTTTGCTTTGGTAGCAATAATGGAAGCTATAAGGATGTTCTTAGAATTTGCTACTCATAAAGACTTTAAGGTCTATTAGATGGATATCAAGTCAACATTTTTGAATGGTGAGCTAGAAGAAGTCTACATGGAACAACCAGAAGGATTTCAGTTAACAGATCAACTAGATACGGTGTGTAGGTTGAAGAAATATTTATATGGATTGAAGCAAGCTCCTAGAGCTTAGTATGCGAGGTTAGACATGCATTTGATTTAGTAAGGTTTCAACAAAGGTATGACAAATAGTAATCTGTATTTTAAGATTGAAAATGACAAAAATTTGATTGTAGTTGTGTATGTTGATGAAATTATCTTTGGAGGAAATAAAAATATGTGCAAGATGTTTGGGGAAGAGATACAAAAAGAATTTGAAATGTCAATGTTTGGAGAGATGAATTTCTTTCTTGGGCTATAGATAAAACTTGAGTATGTCCCGACGAAGGATCAAATTGCTGATATTTTCACAAAGGCTCTTCCTAAAGATACTTTTGAGTATCTTCGGGAGAAGTTAGGGGTCATTGCCTCTCCTTTCTTGAGCTAAATGCATATGGAGATGCATCAATCCAATGGATCTATGTATCTATCTTTCTTCCGAACTGATGTTTTGGTGGCTACCTCTCAGGGGGATCATGTAGTATCAGGAGTTGTCATTATGAGTATTTTGTTTTTCATGTCAAAGGAGAAATCAATGTAAAATATTCTTTTGCCTTTGCCATTGATGTCAAAGGGGGAGAAGAAGCATGTGAAAAAGGAGAGGAAGAATGGGAGAAGAAGAATATGAAAAAAAGGAGAAGTGTATAAGAGATTATCTACTAAGGGGGAGAAATAGAAGAAAAATCTTGAGAAGTGTATTTAGAGCTAGTATGTTGTCTTTGATGTTTTTTCACATCATGTGTTGCCATCGATGATAAGGGGGGTCTTTTTGCAAGAATGGAAAGATTGAAGGTGTTGTCATTGATGTCAACTGGTTGTTGTTGGCTGTATATGTCGAGGATATTGAGAAAATTGTAATAAAGATATGTTGTAGGTGTTCAATGGTTGCTCCAGGTTTTGCTTCAGATTTTCTCCTATGTTTGTGCGGTTCAGATATGTTGATCATGGTTGTTAGAAGATGCTATATCCAGATTTTTAGTTGGTGATTCATTGTACAGTGCAAGTTGTGTTCACCAGTTGTGAACTGTGGTTTTTTGTGTTTCTGGTTGAGGTCCGAGAGAAATGTTGCTAGTTTGGATTTCTCTTTAATGAAGTCTTATGACTTGCTGTTCTAGAGTTGAGTTGTCTTGATTTTGTTGAAGATAATTTTGACATTTGGAAGATTCGTGTTTAATGGTTCTATGTGTTTTACATTGGTTTGGTCGACCTTGTGTGAAATACTACTTTCGAGGTTGATGAAGCGTGTTGGATATTTTTGGGTCCCTTGAAGTGTGTGTTTGGGTCACCCTCATTCTAATTCCACCCTAGGATGTTTTGGCGCCGACCTAATTTGAATTTGAATTTGGATGGCCGACTTTGGATATTTTTCAAAGTTGAAGATGGTATAAATACAGTATGAGTTAGTGGTGAAAAATACACAAGAGCGAAGAAGAGTGATAAGAGAAAAGAGAAAGTGAAGATAGTTGTGACATTGATTCTATTCAGTGAGTGTGTGTGATGCGAGTGTGGCAAATCAATGCGAAGCTTAATGTTGAGTTTTTGGATGCAGTGAGCAGAAGGTGAACTCTATCATTCATGCATGTTTGCGAGAGATCGTGGTGGAATCCTTTGTTGCATTGGGATTGTAGTCTCTCTATAACAAGTCTTCATTATCTTCTTTGTATATCAGTGGTAGTGAGTCCTCCAAATTGTTAGCCCTGTTGGACAGCGAGTCTTTGTTTTGGTAGTGAGAAGTGTTTCTCAGGCAGTGAGCCTCTTGTAATTAGTTTTGATATTATCTATATTGTGAGTTAATCCTCACTGTGGTTTTTTCCTTATTGGGTTTTCCATGTAAATCCAGTGTTACTGTGTTTATGTGTTGTATTTAAGTTTCTGCATTGGCATTTGATGATTAATCAATTAAGCAGTGTTAAGAATTAGTTATGGTGATTGAATTCAAGAGATTAAATATGTGACAATTGATTCACCCCCCCTCTCAATTGTTCTGTTCAACAAGCCTACTGTTCTAGACCCTCCCATGACTTGGGGTCCTAAGTAGTCGGTTCCCCTCTTCTACAGGAATTTACCAATCCCATAGTAATCAAGCCAAATAAAACCTTAAATAGAACTCATACAAAATTGAAGTGGAATTTGAGGCTACTCATGATTAAATACTTTTGGATTCTTTCTATTTATCCCTATTTGTGATCTTAGTATTGCCTTAGACTTCATGCCTGTAAAGGACTAGTTGTTTGACAAGTAGGCAAAAAAAAGCTTCTCTTGGTTTTTTATAGTGGAAGAATACAAGTTCCCTGGTTTGCCTCTATTAGGATGAAATGACTTGCATATAAGAGTAACTTTACTATACATATCCAACAAGTTAAACATTTCCTCCACCAACCTTGTTTATCTTGTAATCTATTAATGTAAAGCCCCAAAGTGAGGGAAAGTGAGCAACCTTAGTTGATGCCAATGTTGCTTTCAAAGCATTCTAACATTTCTCCATTTATTTTAATTTTAAACTTGACCTACCCATAAAGTCTACAAGTTGTTGCTCTACACTCATTTAGAATTGTGAGTTCCTCCGTTCTATTCTAAAGTTTGTCTCTAGGCATCATATGTCAAATGTTTTTTCAAAAATCAACAAAGCAACACAAAGCTTATTCTCCTTGGGTGTCCCACATTTTTCAATCAAGTACCCAAGGATGATGTAGTGGTCAATAGTGTAGTATCTTAGTTTGAAATTTGCTTGCCTTTTTGCCCTTTTTTCCTCTTTTTTCTGCCCAATTGCTAATTCCACACTTTACCATGCTCTCAATTTTTTTTCCAAAAAGAGGTTTGACCATAATAGTGTGGTGGTTTGATGGATTTATTAATATCTTTGCTTTTATAAAGAGGGATAATAACATTAGTTGTCCATTCTATTAGGATGCCTTCTGGAATGATGCCATTGCAAATGTTTTTGATGTGTGGTGTGAAGATCTCTATTCCCAATTTTATATTTTGCTTGTAACACATCTATGTTTTACACTTACCTACTACTAGAATGCTTGTCTTGAATGATATCCTCTCTAACTATTGAATATCTCTAACATTATTTTCTCTTTTGCTATACTTCCTCTTAATTTTTTAATCATATTTTCCAAAAAAAATTCTCTTACCTCTTTTCTAGATATATATTTTTAAAATTATATAAATTTTACATAAACCTTTTTATTTTTATTTATTTTATTGAATCAAAGCAAATGCTCCAAAACGTTATCCGTACTTCTATTAAAAAAATTAGGAATATAGAACAAAATTTCAAAATGTGAGTGAAAAGGGATCGTTCTTCTGATTAGGCGGCCAAAATTTCCCGCCAAAATATTGAAAATTTGATGGGTTAGATATAAAGAGAGAAAGCAAATTATAGACCGAGCGGGTCTTTCCTCTGCCAACTGTGAAGCAAAAATCATGGGGGTGAAGGATCTTCTGAAGCAAATGAAGCCTTACATTCAGACAGTTCATGTCAAAAAATATGCAGGAAAAAGGGTGACCAATAACATCCTCTCTATCACCGCCATCGTTTGTTTGTTCTTAAGAATTGTTAACTTGGGTGCATTCTCAAATGTTTATATCACAATCTCTCCATTCGTCTGTTAGAGTAATAGGCTGACTAATTGCCTTATACAATGCTTTGTTGTTGAATGCAATGCATATTTTTTTTCTTACACCTATAATTTGTTGGCTGTTCTCCAACAGGTGGGCATTGATGCTTATTCATGGCTTCATAAAGGAGGTACAATTCTTTTTAATTCATTTGCAATAAATCAATTTCAGGCTAATTTTTTTTGTCTTTCAGATGATCTGACTCTGTATTGAATCAGCCTATTCATGCAGTATGGAGATTTGCCAGAGTGGTGCTAATGCAAGGAATTCTAAGCTTCCCTACTTGCAGTATTGCATGAACAGGATCAATATGCTTAGATACTACAATGTCATTCCAGTAGTCGTTTTCGATGGTGGTAGACTTCCATCAAAAGCTGCCACGGAAGAAGAACGTCAGAGGTTTGCTCACGCTCAAACGTTATCCCAAGTGGGACATCTTCTTCGTTTCATTTGAAAGTGCATACTGTATACCTTGTCATTGCTCCAACGATTTGTCTGACCCCTTTTGAGTTCACGACCTCACACTGTCAAGATTGCAATACCATAGAATTTAGAAGCCATGTTCATTGCTCCACCAAGCTTAGAATATCATTTGGCTTATAACTCGTCTTTGGCAATACTTGGGCTAGTGCTGTGAATATTAAGATTAAAATACCATATAAGTCTTCTTAGTATTTGAGGTGAGCAGTAGCAAGAAAATATCGAGCTAAGTAACTCCTCCATGTACTCGCCTACTGAGTTTTGTGAGTTAGTTGATTTAATAGGTCGTTTTTCTTTAGTTTAATATAAAAATGAACTTTCTTTTGTTTGAGGATTTGAAATATGTTACAATGCTATTTTTGCGATTATGATATGATTGTAAATATTATATATCAGTTTAGAATTAAGGTTTTTGTCAAATTTATTTGGACATAATCTCAGCCTCATCCCTTTAAGGGTGTTGGACCTTTGGACTCAGCAAGATTCTAGACTCTTCCTAATCCATTCAACCTGTGCATTTAACATTTGTTTTAAAAATTACCTGGTTTTGCCAAAAGTTGGGTCTGCCCAGTTTTGCAGAGTTACACGTTTTAAAACCATGCCAAAGAGTTTAGAAGCCATGTTCATTGCACAACCAAGCTTAGAATGTTATTTGGCATGGAAGTAATGCCCGAGTGTCATCTGGTTTAACAATGGACTCTGCCCAGCCTCATTTAGGCATTATATTACAGCTGTTTTAACACGAGGATCATGCCCAATGGGGTTTGAGCTAGGGATATCATTAGTACAATTGCTCTGCCTCACCATTAGACCATACTTGCAGGATCTTGGGCAGATGTTGTTATTGATGTATGACCCCAGCCCGACTTTGAGATTTGATTCTCTGCATTGAAATGAATTGGTTTTCCCTCATTGCATATGCAATTTTTTAATAATTGACAACTGTTGTGAGAAGTATTAAGGTCTAAATTGTGAAGAGAGAGAAAAAACATCTGTATTGTTCTCCTAATTTTTATGTTCTTTGCAAGGTATTCTACTAGAGCAGGAAATATATGCGTTGAAGGATTTGGGTTTCTAAGTTTCACCATGGACGGAGCCCTAAGTCATGGCAGTTACCACAACTACAGTCATTTCCATTGTGTCAGTCTTTGTAATGGCAAGTCCTTGATTCATGTATGCAATGAGCGCTTATATGAGTGCATGAAATCAAAACCCATTTTGACATTAGCTTTCTTTGATTTCTAGCATAGCTTGGCTATATGTAATTATCGGTGCAGGCCCATATAAACACTGGTTTGATATGCCTTATTAATGATTACTTCCATCTTTTTGACGTCTTTGTGGTGGTTTTGATTAGGGCTTAGAGCCATTCCTTGATCTTCAGAAATATCAATAATATTATATCAAGTTTTCCTCCTGCCCTTCATTACACATGCTGTACTTGACTGTAAATTTATCATGTACGATGATTAGTTTGTTTATTGTCTTTTATCGTTTAAGTAAAATGTTAAAGGGATTGAAACCTTTTCTGCACAGATGTATGTGCATACTCTTTTAGTCACATACACAACTTTTATTTATCATAAGATGAACACCATGTGATCAGGGAGGAAGAAATAAAAAGCTGGGGACGATGTTTTTACCGCATGCCATTTCTAACCAGCATTTTTGGACTGGCTTCAAACGCTAAAGTTTCTAACAGATTTGTTAAACGTAATATCAAATATGCCCTAGTTATTTTCTGACTTGTTAGTGAGATGTTATTGTCGCTTAAGGCTTTTCTTCCATGAGTGTCTTCCTGTCGGCTGATGGATTGCATCAGTGGGGATCAATCAGTTGCCTTGATATCAAACAAGTAAGCAGAGGCCTGCTAGATAAAATATTAAATCCCATTTTCTTAACCGATGGAAAGTATCCTGAGTAGTGACTGAATGGTATACTAGGCAGGATATTTGATGATTGAAAATGCAAGTTAGGCAACTGAAGGTAAGGTTTAATGGTTGAATGTGGCGGAACGGTGTATTGCAAGATACATTACTACCAATTTTATAATTTTATTGATTGGGACCTGCAAACAACAATAGTATACTGGAAAACTGTGTGCTATAAATGCTTATCAAAATTTTCTTGATGTCAGATTTTCAAATTAACAAAATTCCTTATTTGTTCCATGCTATCATTGTTTAGAACGAGATTTACCAATATTCTCAACTAATGATGGAGTATCTGTTCCTTCATAATGCTGCAAAATTTACCCGAGAAGCATGTGGAATGAAGTCTTAGCCAAAAATTATGAAAAATGGGATTAAATAGTTATACCTTGAAGGAATAATTGATTCCTTGATGATTTTATCATCATAGGAGAAGAAGTGCCAATCTGGAACAGGCTCAAACTAAGTTATCAGAGGGAGATACTAATGGCGCTATTGAATTTTTCCAGGTATTTCCTCTTTTCAATATATGGTTGACCTGGATTTGCCTTCGATTCTACTTCGGTCTTCCACTTCACATTTAACTTTATTTTCTACGAAGTATATCTTTACTTGCTTAGAAGCTTTATGTTTTACTCTTAACAATATCTGTTTTCCCTTATCATTACAGAGAGCAGTGGAGATTACACCATTCATGGCACATGAACTTATCCAGGTGGTTCTCCTATTTTAATGAAATAAATCACCGACTCTTGTCTGTTCCAGTTTTCATCTAAATACTTCCCATTTTAAGGTTGACACTGATGAGCATTTTGTAAACACCCTTGAATTCAGATTCTTAAAACAGAAGGTGTTGAGTTTATTGTTGCACCTTATGAAGCTGATGCTCAATTGGCTTACTTGTCCATGTTGGACCCCAAACAAGGAGGATTAGAAGCAGTCATTAGCGAGGACAGTGATCTAATGGCATATGGCTGCAATGTGGTGTGTATGGTTCCTAAACTCATGTACTGAAGTTTTTATTCTCAGAGTTGAGCAAGATGTGGAACATATATTTGATTGCATGGTTACTCTTTCACAGTTATACAGGAATTTCTGCTCTGACAGATTTAACAATCTTGTTTTTTGAAGGTGTTGTAAATAGGTTATGTATAAAATGGATAAGTATGGAGATGGTGAAGAAGTTGTGATGGACAAGGTTTTCAACTGGACAGATGTACCTGCTGGAAAATTTTCATTTCGACGCTTCACACAAGAATTGTTTACAGGTTATTTCTAACGGTCCACTCATCACAATGTCTGCTGTTATCAAGTAAAAGGTATAGCATCATTACTAGTTGGTAGCAATGACACATCACGCCTCTCATTCTGAAGAGTTTTCACTAGTAATGTAATATGGCTGTCTATAAAGTAAAGAATGCGAAAGGATTTAAACATATCACTCTCCACTTCTCAAAAATATGTTTAAATTGTTTCTGATACACAATCTCTCATTTCACATTGCCCATGCGAATGAGAAAAGGCTCTGTTCCCCACCCAAATGGAAGGCTGTAGAATTTTTATCCTTGTATCTTGCAGAAAAAAGCAACTTCCTCAGAGGAAGCTTCAGCCATCTTCTATAAAGCTTAAATTGTCCGCACATTAGAGCACAAGATCCATATGGCAGAAATATGGATTGGCAGACGAGAGAATACCACTCCTTAGCCTTACCAATCACTTCCCCATGTCACTTGGAGGGTACAAGGGAGGCATCACCCACGTAGAAACTTCGAGAGTCCCCGGGGTAGGGTGGAGCCAATATTTGTTTGGGATGCCTTTCAAACCAAGAAGACTAATACCTTCTTTGTTGCAAAGTCATCGACCTTCTTACCTTCTCTTTGGATATGCTGGAAGGCAATATCGTTAATTTTTATTGATAACCATCCTGCTTCTTCACTGATCGCTTTCTATTTCGAAGCTGGAACCTGGCCATCTTTCAAGCATTGATAATAAATTGAGAATCTCCTCGTATTGCCATCTTCGGTGAACCTCCAATGATAGCAAGCTGTAGTTCTTTGAGTATAGCTTAAGCTTGACATTGAGCTCGATTCTTTGTTTTCTTTTATAAATCAAATGCATAGATCGAATTGTCTGAGAACTTACATACCTGAAAATGCCGCTTCCACTGGTAGGGATTGGATTGCCTTTAGCAGTCCAATCAATCTTTAATTTTACTACTTCAGGTGGTGGGGTAAATGTTTCACCAGTGTATTCTCTCACGACTCATTATTGGGAGGAAGCATCCCAAGAATTAATCAGTATTTTCTCACTTATCTTTGATCATCTTTCGCATGTTTTAAAATGTGGCGTTTTTCACTCCCCTATTACGTTCAAGGGATCATTATCACAGAAAACTCAAAAACATGACATCAAAATGGAATCTATTGGACCCTGGTACATTTATGGAAAATATTAGATTTCATCTATTGGACAGCATTAGATTGGGTCATAATGAACAAGAAATTTGTCATATCGGGGAATACCGAATACATAATAATCATATAACTAGCCCTTCCAAAACCCATGCTGATCTTAATAATAACTAGCTAATACTCAAACAGAAAGGAGAATATTGTTTTTAGAAAATCATATGAACTCAAGGATATGTAGTGCAAAGAATGGGAACTGAATAATAGGTCACTTAACACACTTTCTTGGCAGTTGCCACTCAGCCTGATTTTATTGGACTTGAATTTGCCAATGCATCTAATGTTTCTAATAGGTAAATGATAAGGGAAAATTGGTCAGCCATACAATACTAAGCGAAAGAGTAAAAGGTTGTTTTAGGAAAACTATATTTCATGTTCTATGAAATTTGAGATGCTCCTCGTACTTGCCAGTTTGTCGACAATTGAATAGTGTATAAATATGAAGATGGTCTTGATATATATTTCTAGTTTGAACTTTTTGTTACTGAAGCTTAAGATGTATTTGAAGCACATATACTAGGCATTTTTATTTTGTTAAGAACGCGAAATGAAAGGGTATGCTGGAGATAATGAATACTAATAGCTATTCAAGGAGCTATTTGTGAAACTTAAATGTAAACAAGTCCTTGATACAATGGCATTCAAGGAAGCAATTGAGTTGTATGGTGCATGTGGATATTTCAGATCTGACAAACTAAAAACACAACCTTCAATGAAATTCTGCCTCGCTAGTTACTTTACGTGCAATCTTATTTTATGCCTGAAATTTGGAGAACAGATCCAGACAATTTTTAAAATGAGATTATAGGAGGTAACATTTTTTTTATTTTGTGCCTTGCAGGGATGTGTGTCTTAGCAGGCTGTGACTTTCTGCCATCTATCAATGGCATTGGGATTAAGCGAGCCCATTCTTTGGTATCCAAGTATAAAAATCTAGACCGGGTAGGTCCTAGTATCTTACTACTTGAATGAAAGGCTGAAAACCCTCTTTGTTGCTGGTAAAAGTTATAATCTGAACTGTGGTGCTTTTATTCATGAGCACCAATATTGATATCCTATTCTGATTTTATACCTTGTTGCCAAGGTGTTATAAGTGACATATATTTAGAGGTTTTGAGTAGTGATGTTTATTACTTTCGATTTAACATCAAAGTTAATATATGATTGGTTCTCTTAACATGTTTTGCTATAAAATTTAGAGTAAAAGTGATTAAATCCTTGTCCCCCTTTGAATTTGAAGTCGGAGATGAAGGTTGTTTACCGCAAATAAGTTTTTATGTATAGCTATTCCAATGCAGGTTCTTTCTGTCTTGCAATTTGATAAAATACATCACATACCTGAAGATTATGTCAACTCTTTCAAAAAGGCAAATGCAGTTTTCCGTTATGCAAGAGTGTAAGTTTTCAATTACTTCCGTGGTTGGTATTGCAGAGAAGTTTTTAATTTGATTTTCCACCGGGGTCAAAAAGCATTAGTGTTACATAACATCAAAACTATCTTGTTTGTTTTCATAGATATGATGCCAACACGAGATGTCTCTCATTTCTGAGGCCACTACCAGAAGGGTTCTTAGAAGCATTTGAAGGCGATGTTGACTTCCTTGGTCCGTATCCTTAATCTGGTTTGTGTTCATGCATCAACAAATCCAAAAACTGAAATGTTTAAGAATCTAAACTATTAGTAACCTGCATAGGCCTTTCATAAACACATATTTCAAAAGAAATTCCCATAACAGACATTCAGAGATTTGCCTTCTTCAATGGTAATAGCCATCGCTGAAGGGCGAATGGATCCGATATCGATGGAAGCTTTTAATGAGTCTCAACAAATTCCTTCACAAGGACCTCAGCTACTCCCTAAAAATGAAAATATTGCCTCCCGGAACCTGTCAAGTAGATCGCAGACTGGGAATGATTTCAGACCATTTATCTCGTTCTCTCAGAAAGAAAAAGTAAGTAATTCATTCAAGGATCACTTGTATATTTTTAGCATGAAAATTGTTGTGCACACATTTCATTTAAGTAGACAGCGTTGAATGCTCTAGTGATTGTAAGTTAAAATATGTGGTGTATTTTCATGGCCCGAAATTGTTTGTATTTCCATTATTGATTTTTCCTTTTTTTCATATGAAAAGTACTTTTTTTTTTTGGTGATCCAGAATGAAGCTTCTTTTAGAGCTGAAGAGAACGGCTCTCTAAACCTAATACATGCATCATACAAGAATCGAGGCAAGTTAACAAAATAAGTTTTATAGTCTGAAAGCAAAGCGTTTTGATATTTTTTATCAAATAAAAGTTAGAGCTCAAATCAATTTTCTATGTTCACGACATTTTCTGATGTTTTAATGTGCAGTGAACAAGGAACAAGAGTTAGAAGTTATTTCCGAGGAAAATGCAGAAGCAAATTGTTTGTTACCGAGGCAAGAGGCTTGCCCTTCTGATCGAGGTATAATGACGCATTTCCGACTAATGGCTGAACATTCATCCTTGAAAAAGGCATCCCTTGCAATTGATCATAATGAGGGTAATGAAATGGAGAACAATGCCAGTGTTCTGGATGTCAAAGGACAAAAAAGGGTTTTTCCTCCCATTCCAGATAACAATCCTTTCAAGAGATCAAAACTAATAGATTCTGTTTCTCTTGGGCAGAGCAAATCCTTTTTTCAGGAAGCTTCTTCTAATGATTTAGCTGCCACCCATTTGTGCGAGAAAAGTGAAACTCAAGGAGAAGAAACCCTCATTAACATAATTTCCAACACGCAACTGGACATAAATGAAAAAGAATTTCCATCTCCAATGAACTTGGGTGATCCTGAAGTTGTTTCACACACTGCTTCTGCCAGCTCAGTTTTAGGATTACAAGTCTCAAATGGGACACAAGTGATGAAGCAGACAGCAACCCAGCCATGTATAAGCAGAGATCATTCTCAAAACATTAAAGCTCCTTTGGTTTCCTCGGCATCTCCTACTCCATTCAGCCAAGCGCCATCTCGCATCAAGCCCAAAACCAACACAAGAGGCGGCAAATCTGGTAGCCAAAGCTTGCCTCTAAGGGGCAGTTGCATAACAAAGTTCTTCACCACAATCTGAATGTAATTGATGAAGTTACAGATGGGATTTATACTAATACTTGAAAGCAGTACACCCTTGGTTGTTTTGCCACCATGTCTCCTCGTGTCTCAGAGACTAGGTGAGTGATTTCAGTCAGGATAATTATAATTCTCACAACTGATCTTCTTGTTTGCATTGCTTATAGATGAATTATATTCGAGCAATTTCAATCTTGCTTTTTGTTCTCCTGAAAAGTAGATTTACCCATTAACGAGTTTTGAAATTTGAAGTAATAGATTTTTCAGATTATACATGAACTAGTAGCAAATTTAATATTGTAATGGTGAAAACTGCATGCCCACGCCCTTATGTTTTGGGTTCACTTTGATTAGAGTAATCTTTATGTAATAACAAATATATAAAATCCAAGTCTGATTTGATTATATCTGCACTCATTTTGATTAGAGTGATCTTTATGTAATAACAAATATATAAACGGTATGTTTTCAGTTGAGAATGAGCACACAGTCCAAGTCTGATTTGATTTCATCTGCACTCATTTTGGGGGCTGGTCTTGACTTCCTGACCGCTTGACCTTTAGTTCATCTCTTGCTGTAGGTCAGCTTTGCAGTTGCAAAAGTGATTTGCATTCGTGAAGATGGTCTTGAATTTTAAAAATTCAAATTCAAATATGGGACTGAATTCATCTCTTTTTATGATTGTTGTGTCATATAAACAATGCATATAATAATGACAGAAATTGTTGGAGGACAGTGTGTGCATGAAAGTACCTCTGTTAATAGAGTGTAAATCTTAGGACAATTGGGGGGGTGGAGTTGAGAGAAATCTATGTAAAAAGAATGATTGTTTGGCTTGTAAATTTTGTGCAATAATCTGAAAGATATATTGTTGCAGCACTCGGTGTAGTTACAAAGAGATATTCCCAAGGTTACTTCAAGTTTTCGGGCAGGGGACGGTAGGGGACGGCTATATAAAAATATAGGGAAATTTTAAATATTCATATGATAACATGGATAAGGCATGCATAATACACATTATAGAACACTAACATATAACATTTGTGTCCAACATTATGCCAATACTCAATACGCATTCAAAATTAACATACACGAATCATGAAACAACCTCCAAGTTATAATTTATAAACTTATATCAAAATGCCCAAAGGCTACATTGCTGCCATATAGTTTTCAAGTTTGTTATGAAAATCAAAATACAATGTCAATAATGAATACAGAATAAACAAAGTCAAAGAGCATTGTTGCCCCTAATCATCCCTCATAATCGCATCAAAATCAAAGTCATCCTCTGAGTCACTGCCATTGTGATGCTCCTCCTCCTCAACCAACGGAACCCCAACCAAACCCTCAGTTGTCTCCTCCTCATCTATTTGGGCCACGTTCTCGGGATCAATATCCCACCGTAGAGTTGGAGTTTGTCGATACTCTGGAGTCTGCCGATCCTGAAGTCGAAGAGCACTATGAACGGCCACTAGCTTCTCCACTCGTCTAGAGGTAAGTCTATTCCTCTTGAGGGAGTGGATAAAGCTATATGTGGACCAATTCCTCTCTGCAACAAAGGAACTAGCAACTTGTGCAAGAAGGCGAGTAGCAAGTGTCTTCAATTGCGGTGTATCCCTCCCATGATAGGTCCACCATCCAATAGGGTTCGATTGAGTTAATATAGCTCTATCTAACTTTGCTTGTGGTTTACTCAAGTTTGGGCCTGTAAGATTTGCAAAGTCTAGGAATTGTGATCGAACTAGTGAAGCTTGCTCTGTTGGATAAATCTTTTCAATGGCCCGTGTGAACCCATCTAAAACCTCACTATCATCACATGGAAGCACCCTACCAAGCTTTAGTGCATACCATTTTGGATTTAGAGCAAAGGCAGCCATGTGAAGCGGGGTGTTCATTATATTCCACCTTTGAGTCACAATGGGCCCAATGTGTTGCTCATATAAATCCAAAGTGGGGTCCTTTGCCGAAATAACTTGCTTGATCTTCCCAAGCATACTGTCAAATGTCTCATAAATCTCTCCAAGACTAGGAGAGTTTGTATCAGCATATCTGATGACATCTACAATAGGGGAGATGAAGGAGCAAATATATTTGCAAAATGCAAACAAAAAGTTCAAAATAATTAGTTGACAAGTTAATTGACATGTTAGAAACTTCAAAAGTTGGAACATTGGACAATAAAATTAAAATATTAAAATCAGAAATTTAATATGAAAATCAACCATCTAATGTCTTATTTCACATTGGCCCACCAATCGTCATTGAGGATCTTTTGTTTGACATTCTTTCCTTCAGTAGAACTTGCATTAGGCCATCTAGCCCACTTTGCATTGACCATCATTGCTTGTAGAGGCTCATACACCTCTACCATCCTCTCTAACAAGATGAAGTATGTGGCATATCTACATTCAATGTTCATTCATTGATTCAATGATTCATTAAAAATTAAAAATTTAAAACAAAAATCAGATTATGAATACAAATTGAAAGTGAAACAAAATGAAGTGAGTGGCATACCTTGTCTCAACAGGTTTGAAAAATTCTTTCTTTGAAAATGTTTGAAGAGAGCAAGTGAGGTGTGGTGATTGCAAATAAACATTTGAATATCTCTAGCTTCTGCCACTATTTTCTTCACCCAATCCAACTTCCCTATGTCTTTCAATGCATTGTTCAATGCATGAACACAACATGGGGTCCAAAATATGTGCCTGTACTTACCCTCCACCATCAACCCAACCGCTTTGCACACACGTGCAGAATCAGTGATCACTTGCACCACATTTGCAGCCCCAACCTTCTCTATAGCATCTCTCAAAATGGAAAATTGGATTGCATCCTTACGTTTCCCCGAACAATCTATGGCTCTAAGAAAATAAGAACCAGCAGGGCATGTGACTATGACATTGATGAGTGGCCGACGTCTACAATCAATCCACCCATCCATCACTATAGAGCACCCGTCCTCATCCACGTTTGCCTCATCTCCTCCATTAACACATTAACTTTGGAGTACTCTTTGTCTAGGAGGGTGGTGCGTAGCTTATGATCTCCAGGGGGTATGAATGAAGGACCAACTTTGGCTATTTCTCTCACCATTTGTTTAAAATAAGAGGAACGGGCCACATGAAATGGAATGGCATGTGCAAAAAAGAATTTGGCAATGGCGGATTCAGTACTCTCTCGTGCTTGGTTATTAAATAGGGACTCAACTAAGGTTGCCTTTTCACTACCACTGTCACTCACCTTCCTCTTTGCTCTTAAGAGAACTCCACTACTACCAACCGTGGAAGGACTAGGAGTAGGCATGGATGATTGTGCACTTGGGAAAGAAGGAGACCCACCTTGAACCCCACCATCACACTCTATTTGAATTTTTTGGCATTCTAAAAATAGGTCATTTGTCAATGAAGGACACACTCTAACTCCATGGCCCACCTCACCCAAAAAATGAGACCTAATTCTTGTGTAGCTGCCTCTGAAGTCTTTTTCACAAATATGGCAAAACCAAACCCTACTCCCCCCTGAATTTTTTTGTCTTTCACCCATGAGTGTAATATATCGAAGGAATGGTTTTTTTGGGTTTAATGGGTGTCTTGCATAGTCTTCCATAGTTTTGGTATTGGTTGATGAAGGATGGCATTGGATTGGGGTTCTTTCACTTCTTTGCTCTCTAGTTCTACTACCACCCCCACCACTTTGCCTTCTAATTTGCATTTCAACTTCACTATCACTTCCATTCTCACTGCTGCTCATGTTTTTTGTTTTTAGAATGCAAGTTTAAACTGAAAATGCAAAAATAAAAAAAAATCAGACAATGTATGCTTCACATTTTGCAAAAAAATGAAAAAAAAAAAATAGGGAAAGAAAATGCATACCTCTTTAGTGGATTTGCACTCCCTTCAACACTATTTCAACCTCCTCTCCTCCTTCAAGCTGCTGCTCCTTCTCCTTCAATGGCTGCAACTTCTTTTGCTCTCAAACCCTTGGCTACTCAAACAAACAAAATGCAAATAATGAGGTTAGAGAGGCCCTTTTTCTTTCATAAGAGAGTCAAAATCAATGGGGCCCACACATGCCACGTAGGTTGGGCCGAAATTTTTAAAATTTATGATTTTTTTATGAGTTTGAAGTGACTAAAGCGCGGGGGACGGCTGACCGTCCCCTGGACGGTCAAGGGACGGCTCAGCCGTCCCTTAGCCGTCCCCCCGTCCCCGATACGTTTCCTGGGTTTTATGGAAAAAGAGGGATGGTCCCTTGCCATCCCCGGTACTTAGGATGTCCAGAAAGCGTCAGGCATTTTGGGGGCGTCCGGTTTCCCTGGATATTCCTCTTATAGCTTCACCATCAACATCACTATGCTGCAACTATGAGCCTTTGTGGATCATTGGGTAGACAGTTTGTGAGGCGATTGCCGTTGGTATGGAGTTCAATAATTGAGGATTTTTTTCTCATTTTCAGTGAGTTCTTTAAATTTTAAAAAAATTGCTCGATTTTTGAGAATTCAGGAAGGTATTTTGATTCATTTTTCATCATACGCGATTGTGTCCCATTTTGCTCGATGTTTGTCCTTGATCACACCCTTCAACTTGGGCGATTGCGTCCAAGTTGACTGGATATTGTACCAGGCAAATTTTCATCCAATAATTACTGAAGTGCCTGATTTTTATATGCCCCGTTTTATTTGATTTTCATGAAAAGGGACTGATAGTTTGTTGTTTCATGACATTTTTATGTGCAATGTATACTAGAGATATGTGGGTGACCTTAGAATGCCATTCTTCAGGCATTATAGGTCCTAGGGTATGAGGCTGATGAGGGGAGAGCCTTGGTATCTGCCGTAGGATTGAGATACATGGAGGAGCTTCCATTGATGCTATTCTATGTAGAGATGTGGACAACAATTTGAGTGGTGGGATTATGATACATGTACTTTTTATTTATCTATTGGTGAGATCATCATCACATTAGAGGATTTATGGTTGATTATGTAACTATCAATATGTGGTTGACATCTTACATATCATATAGGTACGAGTCTGGTAGTCAAGGTTGATGCATTTCAATATTATGTAGGTAGGTCAAGACATCGATCGACAAGGGGTGGGCATTCCACTTTGCAATGTCATGTAGGGAGATGCGTCTTGTTTGTGTAAATGAATGTTGATCATTTTGTGATTGTAGTGACACTAGATAGCAGGGGTGTGACCCTAGGATATGGCATAATTAACATGATCATATTCATAGGACAAGAAGGGATAACATTTTCATGACATGCATCAATTTGTACACGAGCTAGAGAGGAGCATGATGATAGACACTTTAATGTAGTGTTTGGCATTTGAGCACATTGTAGTTGCATGGCCATTGGGAATTCCATTAGAGGCAACAAAAGATATGAATTGTAGTGGAATGCACACTTAATTAGGGACTAGAGAGGTGAAGGTTTGAACCATTAAAGACATGGAAATGGATATGGACATTATTTGGTGGGTGTATAATTCCTCCTTGGGTGGCTTGATGATTAGATATAATTATGAAGGATTAGGTAGACTAGGTGATATGCCAACAAACATATCATAGTTTTAGAGAGGTTCAAATATGAGCATGTGTTGTTCTATTTTGGTGCTTGGCATGGTGTGGCCTCACTAACTTTGGTATGGTAGTGACATGTGTGATCCATTTCACGAGTAAGGGATCTTCTTAGGCCTCATTTGGAGACATATGCTCTCATAGATGACAAGGAGGAAGATGAAGCTGTAGATGAGTGAGATCAAGATGTAGGGGCTAACCATATATGGAGAGAGTGTTGGATAGTGGTATTCCCAATGTATTTATATACTCCAAGCATGTAAAGTGGTGACATTTGAAATGTTATCCCCATTAGTGGGAAAGGAAAAGAGAGAGGTGACCATGGACATAACACCCCTAAGATAGATAGGTGATGAAGACTAGGAGTCAAGAGTACCCAAGTATTCATAAGTAATTTAGTTGTTGTACGTGTTTCTATATATATCCTGCATATATGAATCTAATGCACATGTTATATTTTTTTGTAGAGAGTGTTGCATGATAGATGGTTCTCATCTCATCTACCGTGGAGAACCCTAGTTGAAATGTCCTAAATGTTCTTGTAGACTTGATTAAGCATACATATGATGAGGTGATATGTTTCACACCTTTATTTGACCTGCTAGGTTTGTGCTACCTATAAATTGGAACTAGTGCAAACATCATCTATTTATGATTGACAAAATTGAGCAACAATAAAATGATTGAGGCACAATTAAGGATCATTGAGGGGCTATATGCCACACAAATATTCTCCCATCCTTAGGGAGTGACATAGAGGTGTTTTTCTATATTAGTTGACATCTTAGGAGGAGAATGCTCGCCCTAGGGAGAAGAGGAGTTTGTAGGGGGAGTAAGTGACCTATACTGAATATTGTAGTATGACATGGTCTCCCTCTAGGGTGAGATCTAAATAATTCATGAGACAAGGAACGAATGGTCTAGGAGAGGGTTCTTCTAGGCCATCTCACTAGTCAACAATCTATACTTATTTTTGATATGTATAAATATATGTTTTTGCCTTCATCTTGTGTATATTTTTATTGCATGCTTTAGTGATGACACAAATGTTATAATTGTGTGCGTATGCTAGTGGTGAATCTACAATTGATTAAAATACACTATGTATCATCTACCAATAAATAAAAAACCCCAAATAACAAATAATTAATAAAATCTTCACAATGAACATGTTCATTTAACACATGAAGAGCATCTCGACCATAATGAGATAACAATAAACAATCATCACAAATACAAAGAAACTATGTATGATCCACCTTGAGATATGGTATCCACATAAGGAGTAGTATGTGCTAAAGATGTATCTATGAAGCATGACTATGTAAGAAATATAAAATTATTTTTCAATGGATATTGTATAAACAAAATTACATTTCCTTTTATGACGAATCTTAATGCCTTAACATGTGGGGGTATGCATCAAATACCTTCATCATCACTTTTTTGAAATAATTGAACATATTCTATAATTCCATCTTCTTTATGACCTAAACCTTTTCCTATACAACCATATTTTCCAATATTCTAAATCTAGGCCCATACATTTTTTTAGAGTAGTGAGAATGAGAGAAGATATATATTATTAGTAGAACCATTGGCCTTTGATCCATAATCATAAATATAAGCTTCTTTTAGTGATTGTTCTTTATTAATAGAAAGCTTCATTTTGGGTAGTCTACCAAAACTATGTGAATCCATCATTAAAGGAGACATGTCAAAGTCATGGACATTTATCTTATATCCTTCCTGGAGAGATGCCAAAGTTATGGACCTTTATCTTATATCCTTCCATGGAATATGGTGTAAAAATCCAATGTTCTCTACTCATCCTTGGATTACTGTTTAGTTGAGTTTCTTCTATTTTAGGTTCAACTTCCTCTTTTGTTCAATTTATTTTGAGTGGTTATATCTTAGAGCATCAACCATTTGAAGAAATTAGAATGGATCCTCATCATTGTTAGTATATAAATCTTCTTTATAATTTTAAATTAACAATTGATTAAGTGTGGATGGGACGATTCCCACAACATCAATCCATGGATGACCTAATACAAATTGTACACTAAAAGACTTGGAATCACATGAAATGTGGTATCTAATGTAACAAGTCACAAAGTAATTGGTAGATAAACAATGCCTAAATTTTGTCTTCCCACTTTGTCAAAACCTTTAATTGTAACATTAGATTTTGGTAAATGTGTAGTGTCTACATCTAGTTATAAACAATCTTCACTACATATCTTCAAGCTAGACCTATTGTCCATCAAGGCACACTTGATTCCCTTGTTAACATATCCAAAAAATATACGAAAAAGTAAGTTCTCTTGAATAACATTAATATTTGAAAGTTCATTAGAACCAAGACAAATGGTATAATCATAATCATGAATTGACTCTAGCATTGTTTCCACTTTCAAAGGTTTAGCACTTGATTTGATAGTGACATTTTGTAAAGTCTTTTGTAAGATATTCATGTATGTTTTAGATGTGTGCACTAGATCCCATAGAGATAATATGATTTAGTTTCTTGTAATTTATTTATGAGACCACATTATTTATATTCCTTAGTAGATAATATAGGTGTAGGATGAAGATTGAGATTATGAAGTGGAAAGATTTGTTGATTTAGTATTTCCTTTTGGCATCTTTTTGATCTCTTATGAGTGTACCCATGACATGAAATCATTTGAAGTGGAAGCTACATGGAGCACTTAATTATTTTACATTGGGGAATCATATACGCCATGTAGGGGAGGGATTGAGAAGATGAATATGTAGGAGGTACACAACCCTTTCAAAAAAGGTTTCTCATAAAACAATAGGTTTAACATTAGAAGCAAAATTGTTATTCTCAATGGATGCAAGTTTCTTGTTAATGTCAAAGAAACTATAATTTGTTGGATGGTGAGAAAATTGTCTTATCAAGATTTCCATATTAACATCATGTGCAAAGCTATGAACATCCAAAGGTGTTGTAAATTTATATAACATAGATGGGTCCCTAACACTTCCTATAGAATGAGCATTAGAGGTTGAAAAAGTAATATCATTATGCAATCACACTCTAGCAAAAATACTAATATGATCTATGGAAGCATATGATAAAGAATGAAATGATGTATAATAACATGATGCAAAGTAAATTGTTACAATACTCTATAAAATAAATTGATTTTAAAATATATCTATTAGAAAAATATCATCACATATATGGTCATATTGTGAAGAGAAAAAAATCTAACTTCATTCCCACTAAATGTATCTAGCATTGGTTGTCTAATAATATATGCATTAGAAACATCATGAACCAAACTATTGTCAAACAATTAAACATCACTAGTATTCGTGGAATCATCATAAGTTGCTTGAAAAATAACATCATTAGACATAATATCACATGAATGGAAAAAATGTATATTACTAAAGTGACCCCCTTGGTCTTTCTCATTAGGTATATAATGAAAATATGGGAAATTACTCAAGGGAAAATCATTTTCAATAGTCATAAGAGTATAATCAATGTTAAGCTCTTCACTAGTAATGGTTATAGAAGTTAAAAAGTTAATATCAAGTTCATGCAAATCAATAGCACTAGTCATAGGAGTATGAAAAAAACTGATATCATCGCTAGTAATAGTCGTAGAACTAGTACAATCCTTATTAAGCTCATGAATATCACTATTACTAGTGATAGAAAGAATATAATCAACAATAGTCTCATGAATGTGTGAAGTGAAATCATCTAAATTGGAAGGAAAAGCAATGGCAAGTTCCATGAAGGATGAAAAATCACATTGTAATAATCTATCCATGGAACATGCATCACCCTCTATGTGGTAGAAGGATTTGATATCATCAAGGACCAACAAATTGAATGGAAAAAAATTGAGAATACATTGAAATCCTTTATACAAGCATGAATAGAAACTAAGGAGATGAGTTGATGAGAATTCATATTGAATAGATAAAAAGTTGTTCAAATAGATATGGATGGGGAAGAAGGATATATTAAAAAAACCTTAGGTGGCATAAGATAAAATAAGTTCACCAAAATGTAAAGATAAAAGTACTGCTATAAACTATCTAATGTTTAGTTAATACAAAAAACATTTCCCCCCACATTTAATTTTTGGTACTAAGTTTTTCCAATATTAAATATTTTTCCAATATGCAACCCCATATTAAATATGTATCACAATGTTACATAAAACACATAAACTGGCCCCAAGAATGCTAAATCCATGTGATGCACACATCCCTAGATCCCTAGGTGCACCAAAAATAATAATAAATTACATTATGACATTATGCAAGTGTACAACACACCTTTTCCTTACATTTTCTCACTTATATACATTTCATCAGGGATTTTTTTAGTGGTGAATCTTCACCAATTGGCAAATAGTACATATCGGCCAAGTCAAAATTGGCAAATAAATCACAACCAATAGGTTGGCCAAATTGCCTAGATTTTATGAATTATCGGTCTAATGCATTTCCATTCGCCATCGATTTATTTAATGAAGCATATTTAAGTAATATTTTCGCCAAAACAAACTATGCGTTTAAAATGGACCAATTAATATTTTCGCCTAGAACCTCGAAAGCATGTATTAAATCACCTACATATTTGCCAATACTATTAAAATGACATTGTGTATCAGGACACATTTCACCAACATCATTAAATGTTCACTGCACGTGAGGACCCATTTCACCAACATTATTAAATGTTCACTATGTGAGGACCCATTTCGTCAATTAAAATTTACAAATAGTTACTTATGAGGACCCATTTCGCCAATAACATTAAAAAATAATTACATTTGAGGACACCTCCATGCTAATCGTAGGGCCATAATCGCCTTGAAAATTACAACATATGTGTTTTGTCGAGGTTTGATTCGCCCAACACTTAAATGTATCATTGTATAATCACGTGGGATTTGCCAAATTTTTACTATACCATTTAAAAATCTCGTGGAATTTTCCAAATATGGATTGATATAAACACAATCAAAACTCTAATTTATTCTTACACATTTTGTTAAGTTCCGAACTTGCGAGTTCTCGATTTGGAAGTTGGACTTGGAACCTTGATCTTAGGCAAGTTACAAACTTACAACATAGGCATTCCTACATTAACAAATAGAAAGTCAGTGAAAACCTAAAGGTAAGTGATCATTTCTTCATAATGTATAAGGATTTTTTATCTCTTTTCCATTTATGCTTCAATCTTAAAGATGATATTGAGTAGGGAATGTGAGTTGGGATCTATATTCTACATCCTTTTTAAACAAGAAGACATTTTTTTCTAGCTTTTATTCGAAGTGAGAGATCATGATGTCGAGTAGAAAGTGCAACAAGGGTAAGACTCCTCAGGGTGGTGAAGGGACTGTGAAGCCATCAAAATTCCCAAAACATAGAGTTACCATAAAGTCTTACTTTAGAATTGGCAATGTTTTTGATCCATTAGATCAAGATGAAGCTACATCATCAAATATTGCACCAAATATTAATGAAGAAGGCATTGGCAATACCTCAGAAGAGGATGACAATGTCACAGAAGATGTTCCAAGCTAGAAGAGATAATTGACTTGGATGAAAATATTGGCGTCATAGATGTTGGTAGCAAGAAAAAAAATCCAAATAAAAATAGGGTGTGAGTGGGAAATGACAAGGAATTTTCATATTCATTGGGTGTCAAAGTACCCATTCATTGAACTGGTAGAGAATGCAAACACAAATGAACCTCCAATAGAATGCAAGTGTAAAATTTGTAGTTCGAAATGTAAAAGAGACAAGAAGTTGCAACAAAAGCTTGATACTAAAGAAAAGAATATCGGTAAAGTTTATGAAAAACAAATCATAGATGGAAAGGAAAAATCAGTAGTAAAATGGAAATCAAAGGAAGAATGTCATGTTAAGTATGCCCTAGAATATGATGAGCATATGCAAAAAATGGCGAAGCCTCTTGCATGTGGATGTTCAATTGAGGCTCAATTTGGAAAAGTAATGGAAAGAGCACAACTGACAAAACTATTCAGATGAGTGTTATTTTTTATATTTTGTCTAGAGGGCATCCTATGACAAACTATCCAGAATATTTTAATTTATTATCTTTTTGGGTGTTCCTAACTTTCCTAGCGCACATTGGTCAATAAACGTTGGATGGGAATGGGCAAGTTGTCTTGCTATGGTGGAAAAGCAAGATTTAAAGGAGAAAATAAAATAGTCAAACTTCATTGCATTATCTTTAGATGAAGTTACTGTGGTAGATGATACTTCTTGGGTTTGTTTGCATGTGTATACTATACAACAACATGTCCACCAACCTCATCTTCTCTATGTTCATAAAATGAAAGACAATTCAACATTGCAAAATCTATTTGAACTAGTTAAGAAATTTTTGAATGAAATTGGAGGTATGGATGACTTGACAATTGATAAAATGTTGGTGTGTGTAGGAGTTGATGGAGCTGTAGTAATGCAAGGTCACAAGAACGATCTTTGCATAAAGTTACAAACTACTTGTGCACCATACATGCTTGGCATTCACTACATGGCCCACAAAATGAATTTAGCATTTAGAATTGTAAGCAAGTATCCTACAATATCAAAAGTTGAAAATATAGTCCACGAGCTCTACACATACTTCTAATGAAGTCCCAAACGTTTTGCAAAAAAATAAAATTTTGTTGAGGGAATAACAAGAGGAAACAAGCTTCTTAAGGATGTTGATACCAGATGAATCTTCTTGCATGGACCGGCATAACGAGTTCTTTCAAAATATCGATCCTTGATTGGAATAATGTATGAACATCACAACACAATAGACAAAGCTCTTGACCTCTTACATAGGTTAAGCGATATTGAGACACTCTTAACTTTAGCCGGTCTTCTCTCCATGCTTGATGAAATGAACAATATTGTGAAGAAAGACCAAGACATAACTATGTATATCTATGAATATACCAAACTACGTAGAATGACATGCATGAACCTCGATAATCTATATCTAGATCTAACAGATTATACATCTCGAAGTCCAAATTTTGTAAGCTAGCAGTTAATTACAGATTTGAATAATCCTAAAAATTATTTATAGTTTAATGCAAGCGGGAAATTATTATGTCTTTGTATAAGGATTTGAGATACCAATGCTCCATTGTACAATGGTCAGACACTCTAGCAAAGAAGGACTTGTTACATAGGAAGCTTTTAACGACATTGTTAAATCTGTCAGTGTTAATTTAAAGGAAATTAAAAAATCTCTTTCCTCAAAGATTTATGAATGATTCCCTCGAGATGAAATACTTGAAGCCATGCCTATTGTGTATCCTCAATTTTGGACTCAAGGCAACAGAGATAGCCCAAACTTTTTTCATCAAAAAGTAATTACCTTGGTTGAACACTTTTCAAAAAGCAAAATAAAATGGATAGAAAATATGATGAATTATAAATGAAATTAAGTTTAGAGAACAAGCTAGGTGTCTTTCATTAAGTATGATTGACCAATTTGAGTCCATGGAGAATCCCATGGAAGCGGGATCAATAACAAGGGCTTGGACAACCTTAGGTCAGAGTGAAATATTGTGTGATTCATTATCAAAATATTTCAAACTTGTTGATTTATGTCAAACAATGGTATTGGGGTTGGTGGATGATGAGAGAGTTTTCAATGAATTGGGGTTTTTGAAATCAAAGATAAGAAAAAAACTAGACAAGAATTTGGAAAATTGCTTGAGGGTGTTTGCAACTAGTTACAATGTTCAAAATTTTCCTTTTGACAGGGAACTCACAATCTAGAAGTCCATATGTGAAAGAAGAGGGTTGTGCAACACATCAAATATTGGTAGTGGTAGCAGTGGCACAAATGATAGTGACACAATGAATGTTGATCTTGAGATGCAGTTAATCAGACGTATGCAAGGCAAAGAAAATGAAGACCAAACTCAGAGTCAAGATGACTCTCAATCTCATCATCACAGTGAGGACCAAGACTTGATTTGGCAAATGAAAGTGAATTAGCAATTTTTTAGGTATTTATATTGCACTTCATGAATCATATTCGAAACTGTAGTTGATGATATTTTATATTGTATTCCATGAAATTATGAATTAGATTGAATACATTAATATATTATTAATAATTTCATATTTTAATTGTGTCATATTGATAATTTTTACCTGTGCTCAGTGATTCATCATCCAACTCAATGCTTAATGTTTCCTTGCTAGCGTGGATTTGTGCATAAAACATAAAATTTACAATAAAGTTAAATTTTGATTTTTGATTTGATATGTGATTCAACATCAATTTTTAAACTTTATAATTATTTTGATCAGTGCCTTATTTGCAACAAAGTTAGAAAATGAAATATACTCCTACAACAAACCAACTCATGGCTTCTTATAACCTCACTGCCTTACAATGAGAAACCAAGCAAAGAACACTTATCACACTACTTATAAATTCCTATTGCATTCACACAATTTTTGATAAATAATTGAAAGGAATATTAATCCATTCCTTGAATAGAAGCTAACTATTCAACATCCATAATACATGATGTGATATGACAATTTATAAATAACCCTTGATTATTTTGAGTCAAAAGATAGCGAATACAATATTGGAGAGAAAGATAGGTCGATATCTAAAATTAAAGAAATACATTAAGTATTTGAGTTATATTTTGTTATTATAGAGAAAAATTACAACATTTCCTATCCATGCTATCAAATGGATTAAAATGTACAAAAAGAGCTTACAGAGATGAAAGATCAAAAAATCAGAACCCTTTGAATGAGGCTCGAGATTCCTTTTAATAGCATAAGGGAAGCAACAGGAAAAGAGCCTCATCCCAGACTTTTCTGATAACCAAAATCTCAAATAGGAGGCATAGGAACAAAAACATGGATCCACTCACAAGCTGGGCAAACAATTATACTTTTCATTCCATGTCTTAAAAATATCCTCATAAGGCCAGTCATGAGCTAAGAGATTTTCCTCCTTCTTCAAAGTTTGATGATACTTGGCATCAAGTAAAGCACTGACCTCTCTACAAAAAGTTTCCATCAATTGTTTTGCATTGACCATCCTGTATGAATAGGAATTAAGCCAATTCAGATCAATTTTTTTGTCTTCGCAAATCAGAGGGAGGAGTGTGGGGATTACAATATTGAAACTATCCTTCCATTTCTCTAGGGTCTTCAACTCCCCATTATATTCTAATAGGCAGGGTAAAATCCTTTTTTCAACATTTATGAAAGAGTTCATTTTTGCTAGTGCAACTTCAAATACACTTTCCAAATACCCTTTATGATTCTGTGCCATCTTGACAATCTCAAAAGTAAGATGGATACTAGGTGGGGTATCATATGTGTTTGCAGATCCCTTATACATACCTTCCAAAGATGTAAATCTAGGATTCCATCGTTCAAATATACATTTGAGCAGTTCTTGATCCCCACTTAATTTGGTAATGGCATCTCTCAAATTCACATATGACAGGTATTTTCTAGCCTTTTAAAGATTTTAGATAGTCTATGCCCCAGGATGCACGTTGCAATGCACACATTCTCCTTTTGTTGATTCTGTTGAGCATTCTTCAAGTGCTCTTCCAACATTTGAATATGTTTTTAAGCTATGTGTTTTCAATCATCACATGAGTAGGGCAAACTATAGAAGAGGAGCCTGCTTCCTACATACTTTCAAGAAGGGATGTTTTTTGAACCAATAATACCTCTTGCTGGTTGTAAGCTTCCATGAGATCATTATGTTCCTTCAATAATGTATTATTTCTTTCTTGCAACCTTCAAACAGTAGCTTCATTAAACTTGGAAACATCTACCACTAATGCAACAACTTTAGAGGTAGAGGTGTCAAAAACCCTCTTTACAATCAAGCTCCCTTTGATATCCTTTGATGCTTCATAAATCATAGGCTTATTTGTAGTTGGGGCAAGGGCCTAGATTGCAAGGGCTTCCCAATATGGGTTGAACCCTGATCTTGACAATGCCATCTTTGCTTCCTCTTTTGTGGAAAAAGCTTCTCCTTCTTATTTCCTAATAGTATCAAAGACAATTCCAAAAGCAATGTCCCATTCAAGGAGCAATAGCAACCCACTATCTTGCACCATTATTCTCCCTTCTCCAGGTGTAATGTTTTTGGACTCAAAATTCATTTTTGCCCTTACCTTTGCAACTAGTTCATCATACTTTTCTCTAGGAACATCTGCTTGTGCCAACCAAAGACTTTTATGGTTTTCCTCCCTCTTTGATCTCAAAAAAACTCTTTAAACTCATGGGATTTTACAAAATCATCATCATAAATGAATTATGAACATTCCAATTCCCTCACATCATTGAGGTTATCTCCCCCCATAGCCACATCCAATCTGAACCTTTGCTGAAGAAGGCCAACAATATTTGCTCTTGGGGAGATGGCATATATTGTTGAATTTCATCCATGGTGATATGAACATCCTCACTTTCATTTGGATTGATGGGATTGTCAACCAACAATGGTGGTTTCTCAACTCTCATCCTCTTCTATGGTTTCTTTCTTGGGGGAGAATTAGAATCCACACTGATTATTTGAGGGGAATGAGAGGGAGTGACCAATGGTAGGTTTGATTGCACATTTTATCTAATAATAGTCCCTTGGGGCCTTCTGATAGAAAGGTCAGGTCTAGGATGCTTTGCTAGTTTCTCTTCTAGGGTAAGGGCCTTACCCACAACTCTATCAAAATTATTCAACATCACCTCAATCTTGGCAATTGGGTCAACAATTTCAAAAAATTCTCCATGATAATCTTTATCATTCTCTATTATGGCAGTCTCTGCCTCGATGAATGAAATCCATTTCTCCTTTCTATTTTTTACCTGATATTCATCCTTGCAATTTCTTATGACATCTTCATTTTCATCAACCTAATGGAAAAAATCGGACCTTCTGATACTTTTCCTGACCTCATGTATGAAACCTTTAGAGTCAAAATCCATGACTTTTAATTAAAATAACTTGTATTCCCCAAGAATTTCATTCAGCCTGCCTAAGTTGTCTTTGTTTGAAGTGAAATATGAAAAGGTAGTAACATAAGAGAAAAAAAAGGCCCTCTCTTTTGTTTCCTTAAATGAAATTAATTAGTCTCATTCAATTACCATATAATTTTCATGAATTCCAACTTGGGTGACACATATCTAGGTAGCACATGGGGGGCTTGAGGGCACCCATATATTCTAATAACAACTGAGGTGTCAATTAAGTAATAATCTCCCCAATTATGCCATACTCCTAACTTTGACCTCCTCTTTTTGTGCCTAAGGAAATCTAAAATCTCCTTGTGCAATCTGATTCTAGGTAGACCTAGTCTTTCCATGACTTGTCTTACAAAGCAATTCTATAAAAACATAGTCAAACTCACTACAATGTTTTTCCAAAATATGGGTCCAACATTGCACTGGGAGATCATTTCCCTCTTTATCTTTCATGTTTAGTTGTAAAAATATACTGAAATGATCTTTCCCTTTGTACAAAAGCAAATGGAAAAGGAGAGAATACCACTTGAAATTCACCTTCAACTCCTTACCACTTTGCCTTCACTTAATGACCACCAACTAATTGTGAATAGCCTCAACTAAAAAGCTGGCATAGTTAGAGTCACTATTGACAAAAGGATGTTGTATATCAACAACCATATACATAAGAGGTACCTAAATTTTTGAGTGTGCATCTTCTCCTAACACCTAGCATAATGCCTAATATGTTCCTCTGAAATAGTCTTCAAAAGACTTGACATCAAAAGGTTGAAGTTTGTTATCATAGATTCTCAATGACTTTCCTTTGAATCCATTCTGTCTAAACCTAAGGATCCATTTCACTCTGAATCTACTTTTGTCTTGGTGGTTTTTTTTTTTCTAAAAGAATCAAGGTCTATAACCTTATCTATGGCCACATTGAGTCTAAAAACCTAAGAAATAAATTCCCTAGTTATATCCATTAGGACACTTCCATCCAATGTCCTAATTACTCTGATATTTTCATCATATTGAGAAGCAAGGCGTTTGATGGGTTCCACATTTATAAAGACATTAGGAACAACCAAATTCTCCAAATCATCGGTCCATGCATTAGGTAGGGAATGGTGGTTTCTTTTTCCATACTAGTGTAGGAACAATTCCCACCCATTGACTGTGTCATCCTGGTTCTTCAACTCAACATCTCTACAATTTTTGGCTATGTCTACCATCCCCTCTACTGCATTAGGGCCAAGGTTATGTTGAGGCTATTTTGAGGAACCTGACAACTAGGCCAAAATATCCTCCTCAAAGGGTCTTTTAAATGTAGAGCCAGAGGATTGGGTGTTTGACCAACTCATAATTCCAAAATGATTTTAAAATTGATTTCTAAAATATCCTGTTGGTACTTTACAATCTAATGCAATAGATTTTGCAGAATTGATTATGATCTTCAAGACTACTAATGGTGAATTTTTCTAAGAAGTGCGTACTTGTTTTTTAATTGTTCATAGCTCAAGTTGATGCGGAACAAGTGCACCTTTGCGGTTTTTGCTACTTTGCAAGACCAAACAAATGAGACAACCAACCTATGTTGAACTGGAAATTTATGAAGGAAATTAACTAAAAAGACGAGCCATCATCTGTCACATCTGCCATTACTTCTTGTTCCCACGAGGGTAGTTCATTCATCTACCTGTTTATTGATTTTGAATGTGGGTTGTCCATCTGGAAGGTACGTACAAATCTCAATGATGATTAAGGCCTTAATTTTCTTGAAAAGGATGCAACCATCCCCTCTCTCCAATAGGATTCTCCCACGTCCCACATGTGAATATCGTCACACAATGTACTTCCATGGTTTTGTTACCAAGAAAAGGACATGCTGTTATGGGCCTGCAGACTTGTAGAATCCTTTAATCTTCTACCACATGCCAACATTCCATGGAGCCTTGATTTTCTTTAAAAGGATGCAACCGCCCCCTCTCTCCAATAGGATTCTCCCACATCCCATGTGAGAATATTGTCACACAGTGTCCTTTCGTGGTTCCACAACCAAGAAAAGGACATGCCGCTATGGGCTTGCAAAATTGCTGAATCCTTTAATTTTTTGCCACGTGCCAACATTTTGTGGAGCCTTGATTTTATTGAAAAGGACACAATTGTCCCATCTCTCCAATAGGATTCTCCCACGTCCCACGTGAGAATATCATCACACAGTGTTCTTCTGCAGTTTCGCAACCAAGAAAAGGACATGCCGCTATGGGCCCGCAGACTTGCATAATCCTTTAATCTTCTGCCACGTGATAGCATTCTATAGAGCCTTAAAGTTCTTAAAAAGGATACAATTATCCCCTCTCTCCAATAGGATTCTCCCACGTCCCATGTGAGAATATCATCACACAGTTTCTTTTTGTGGTTCTATAACCAAGAAAAGGACATGCCACTATAGGCCCATAGACTTGCAAAATCCTTTAATCTTCTACCACGTAAGGGGGATTAGCGACTCTCAACCCCCAAAGGAAAGGAAACACAAAATCGCCGAAAATGAAGAAGCAACCCCGCCATTCCATAGGAAGCATGCGTTGAGTAGGATTGACCAATGTAGGTATGTAGGTTTAAGACATGTGACAAGGCACGATTTTTGAGATCATATTCCAAGATTGTTGTTGACGATATTTTATATTGTATTTCATGAATTTAATAATCATATTTGATAAATTAACGTACTATTATTTTCCACTATTTCATATTTTAAATGTAGAATCTAAAATTTGAATTTTAGTTGTTATCCAGGGATTTAATAGTTTCTAGGTATTTAAATTTTATATTTCAAACTTTAGTTGATATTTTATATTGTATTCCATGAAATTATGCATCAGATTGATAAATTAACATAGTATTAATAATTTCATATTTTAATTGTGTTAAACATGTACTCAGTGATTCATCAATGAATTCAATGCTTAGTAACATATTAACAATAGTAGCATATACAACAATGAACATCAACAATCATTTAATGTGTATCTTGTAGTTGAAACTAGAGTTTTTCTTCAATTGAGAAAATAAATTAATATAGATAATTGAACACATTACTGAATTTGAATTTTTTATTGATTTTCAAATGAAGGAATACATAGAGGCAATGCAAAATATTGCTCAAAGACAACAATGCACAAAGCTAAGTTGGAACTTCGAAACTCATATTATCAAATCATTCTATCAACTTTTCTAGCAACTTCCACTGTTGAGTTGATGGAAGTTCAATTTTTTCTAACTGATGTTGTCTGACTTGAAAATTTTCTAACAATTCATGATTGAAATTGGAACTTGACTTGAATGTTTAAGTCAAATTTGCATTCAAGGTTATCAGTTTTGATAGAATCCAAATAGTTCGCCTCATCTAGGTTCTAAGGAAACTGGTCCAAATCAATCTTCCTTGCATCCTCAATCTTCAATTGAAATCATCCTTTCCAATGAATCACTCAGTTGTGTCAAAAGCCTTTGGCAAACCAAGGTTTGTCAAATTCCTTATCTTTTCATCCAAATTCTTCACCTTTTTTGCAGCTAGATCCAAAAACTCCTTCATTTTATGCATTCTCAAACACTTTTAATGATAGATGACAACTTCATCGAGGCATCAATCTAATTTTTAATTCCTTTTTATTTTAATTCATTGTCACTGGCTTTCTAGACTGTTTGCTGAATTTGATTTGCACTTTTCTCTATTGTCATCAATTTTTTGTTGTCCATTAAATATTTCTTGAGCTTCCTATAATGTAGTATCATAGCATCAATCAATTGAAACAATTCACACAAATGATCAATCCTTTGCATTTTTTCCTCCCAAATCTTTTGTTTCATATGCCTCAATATTTCTCTACAAAATGCAATTAGCTTATTTTGACAAGAGTTTATTTCATTTTTTGCTTTCCTTAGCTCTGTCGCCAATCTTTCACTTGTTCTTCTCTTCCTCTAATTTTTGTTCCCATTGTTGATTTTCTTTCCCCAGGTTTTGTTTTAATTTTTCTAAAGTGGATTTTTCCTCATCATATTTCTTTTTTCTCTTATCTAGCCTTTGCTTCAGTTCATTCAATTCCACCTTTGTTTGTTTATCCTCTTTTCTTGTAGATGTAGAGGTAGTTTTTTTTATTCTTTTTTCTAATTCATTGGTCTTGTTATCTACTGCTTTCCTCTTTGCTTTCTCATTTGCTAAATTTGCCTATAAATTTTCTATATGAATCTGCAACCTCTCTCTCTCTCTCTCTCTCTCACTTTAGCAATGATGTGTACACTAATTCATTGTTCTTCTTTGATACATTAATTTTGTCAAAAATTTTGTATCCAAAAAAATCCAATTGGAAACTACTCACCTGAAATTTAGAGTGATCCATCTGATTTTTTGGTTTATTTTGAACTATGGGAACAACAAACATGTACTCCATGATTTCTTTATTTGGGTCAAATGTGGGTAATAGCCCGATTGTTGCAGGTTCTGAAGTTGCAATAGATGAACTCTCTATCAGTTGCTTCCTTTATTTTTTATACAATTATGATTTATTTTAAAACTCAATCATTGTAATCAAAATATGGGGATGTAGAAATAATAGAATGCTTGAATGGTGAAGGACTAGGAGTACTTGCAGTTGCTGTTGCAACCACACTAACTAGAGGAGTGCCTATAAATAACTCATTTGGGGTGGAATTGGTAGTTGGACTTGGACCTTTCATAATCCTTGCCCTCCTCAGTATGCCTTTATTACTAGGTGTTTGTGTGGTATCTTGTATTGTTGACCTCTTGTACGCAATTTTTTGTTGTAGCACATGTTAACCACTACTAGTACTACAATTCATACCATCACCACTAGTGGTAGTGCCAGTTGCATTAGTTTCTCCAACATAGGCATGTTCTAGTTGTGATTGTATTTGACCATGAGGATTAGGATTTGAAACTTTAACAAAATGAGTTGTTTCAGCTGTACTTGTATGTCCTTGGTCTATTTTATCACCTCCAAGGCCTTAGTTATCAAAAGTTTTTCTATGGTCTACATATATTTCCATACAAATTCCTTGTACTTGGGACCCCAAACCACCACCTTTATAACCCATTTTTTCAGCTATGGCTGCTCCTGAAGTATATTTTTGTTTTGTGGTCTCACTTAAACTAGATTTGAATTTTCTTGCATATTGTACACTTTGTTCTTCCCTATCATCATTAGATTCATCATTATTTTATTTACGTTCATTGGGATGCTCTATATTCCACAAATTTCTAAACTCAGAATCTTCTTCAATGTCTTCAAACTCTACACTAATTTTTGGTTCACCTAGCTCCTTCCTTATAGACCAAAAGATAATAATTTTTGATCATGACCATTTTTTTTCTCTAACATCCTTATCTAGATAATCTGACATTTTTACTCTACTAGATGGTAGACCACTTTTTTCATAAAAAATATTGTACCTCTTGATTTGATTCTTTGCTTCTATCTATTAGTGCAATGCCATAATTTCTACTGATAATTGTTCAAAAGAAATACCTTTCTCAACAAATTTTTTCTCCATTACTATTTTGACCTCATCCCAAGAATCCTTGTTTTTCAAGTTTTCAAGCAAGGGTTTACTTTGATGTTGAATTCTACTTGCAACATTCTTATTGGCCACAATCCTTAATTTAATGGTGTCACATGGATCATACTGCCAGTGATAGACAACACCAATTTTTTTTTTCAAAAGATCATGTATCACACTAAATGATTTTCTGTTGAATGTGAACCCTCCACATGAAAAAAGGTAAAGAAGGAAATATGGTCTTCTTTTGCTAACTGACAAAGTATAGTTGATCAATAATCTCCATCTGCCTTACATATTCCAATGTAAAAACCATTTATGTCACATGTATTGGAAGTTTGTATGGCTCTACTCATGATCCATAAAATCTTAGCACAATATATTATTCCATTAAGTACCAATCAACCAATTCCATTTCTTTTCCTAGTTGTATGGAATTTCTACAAGACATAGGCAATCTAGGCATTGGAGTATTTGTAATTGCTTGATACAATTGAGCCAAAAAGTAGTCTACAAATGATTGTAGTTACTTCGAGAATCAAGCATCCTTATCTTATTGGTCCAATCATATACTTGAGCCATTTTATTTTCCTCAACATTCGTATAGGGCTGAATCTAAAGCTTGTTGGTCTGAAACATTCCACTAAATTTGAATAGAAAAAAATAACACAAGTAGGTTGTGAACATAAATGTCTTAGTGGAACCTCCTTTAATCATTAAAAATTGTTTATGCATGGATTCTACAATGCTCCCAAGAAAGTTATATTTGATAGGTTGTTCATTATAATGGATATTAAATACCATTTCAAGGAGGCTTGCACCCACTTCCCGATTGCTATCTGGTTCGAGGCAAAATGCTAGCATGGAAATAGTATCCTGAACCCATGGTCTAAAAATTACAAAATCATAAGGAGGCTTATGATTACTTTTCAATAAGTTTCTATGACAATCTTGAACTATTTTATTTAGAAAAGTATTTTTCTCCCTTTCATCTACTGCTTCATAATCACTAGCAAGCTTTTCTAGGTCAATGTGGACGTTTCCAAATTCTTTGGTTGTAAACCCTATCACAGTTCCAATTTCTTTTACATAAATGGATAACATTTCTTCTTTGCTATCTTTATTAACAATCTCTTTTTTTATCATCATAATTTTGGGCACAAACCATGATAAATTCCGGGCAAGGGAAAGCCTCATGTAACATCATGGCCCTAATCCACTTACCCATGATGCATTGATACTATTAATTGACATTCTTTGAATATTTTGCATTTGGTTTGCGGCCTTATTATCATATGAAAATCTAAGTTCTAAGGTAAGTCTACCATAGATTTTTGGATCATAACTATCATGGTATTCATCAGTGAAACTTCAGGTTTTAAGCACTCTAGCATAATCTATTTTTCTATCCGATTTTGCTTTGCATTTCCTAACAACTTTCCCAACAAATTTTTCTAGTCTGCTAGTGGTGGTAGAAATTCTTGTACAGTGTGAATTTCCTCTTAGGTCCTTATTTTTTCTTAAGTCTCTCAAGTTCTCAACCCTAAACCCAAAGTTTGACAAAATAAGATTTTAAGAAATAATGAAACATAGGAATTTTGTCTCACTTACCTGAATTTTTGTTCTTGAAAAGATTAATACTAGTAGGCATGGATTGGATTTGTTGGAACCTAGAATATCCTTGGTTCATTGCAATGAGCAATCCAAAATCTCCCTATGTACTGACCCTCTCACTTAAAAATAAAATCACTTAGTAGTAGAAAGTTCACTTATTTTTTTATTTTTTTCGAATATTAAAGTGAATGAAACTTCAACGTGTTGCCTCCTGACTACACAATTAGTACATTGTATTTCTGTACAAATACTTAGAAATAAATTGAAAAATTGTCCTACATTGATGTACCTTCTATTAATTGATCACTTTCAGTGAGAGGCACTGCTAATATCATTCAAATGTTCCATCTCAAACAAATTCTCAACCATTGATCTTTGTAAATCTAACGGTTATAGGGTGATTCTAGAGGTTTAAGTTCACAAGCCTAGCACTTTGTGCATTTCATTCTGGAATGTAACTACAACCATCCATCAAACGTTCATCGAACGGTCAAGTAATTTATGATATAAATAATAAACACGTGTTTTAAAGTTATTTAAACTTTAGTGCACTAGGATACACAATCTTCATGATATTTACCTTCGATAGAAAACTCGTTGGAGACATTAAGATGAGTCCATGTGTCCATTATGTGGTTCCACAGGTCACATATAGATCTACTTGAAGCATCCTATAAACTCGTAGAATCTCTTTAAAAGCAAGACATTGATTGACACTTGTGACATTGATTGGCACTTGTCCCCTTTCTGCAGTTCCACAACAATTAATTTAACATTTATAAAACTATCCATGGACTCGTGATACCATAAATTGCGAGTTCACTTAAGCCATTTAATTAAGCACATGCAAAATCTTCTTCTTAATTGAGTGCTAGGTAAAAGGCTAAAGCCTTCAAAATCTCACTTATCACATAAAAGCCAAATAAATATTATTTTGACAATATTCTATTTCCATTTTTAGTGTTTTTGGTCAATTTGATGGCAAATTTATTTTTCATTTGTATTGCTTTATGTTTTAAATATGCATACAAATATTTCATAAATAGATAATACTTAATTTCTTGAAGGAAAAACATAGATTTGTCTAAGCTTATTTCATTCCATTATTTAGCACTTGTTTAATGGTAAACTTGCTGCCATTTAATTGTAAAAGCCTCCAAAATATTAGGTAAAAGGCTAAAGCCTCCAAAATATCACTTATCACATAAAATCCAAATAAATATTGATTTGACAACATTCTATTTCCATTTTTAGTACTGTTTATTGTCAATTTGATGACAACTTTCTTTTTCATTTGTATTGCTTTATGTTTTAAATTTGCACACAAATATTTCATAAATAGGTAATACTTAATTTCTTGAAGGAAAAATCTAGATTTTTCTAAGTTTATTTCATTCCATTATAATTTATTTAGCACTTATTATTAATTGTTTAATCCAGCTACAAGCAACTAGAACTTTCAACTTCCAGCCTATGCATGCACAAGCACATACTCTATAATATATTAACATACATAGAGTTTTCTATCAGTGTAATCATTGAACCTCCTTTAAAGTTTATGTGCAAGTGCTACTGCTAGAAACATTAATGCTATTGCTAATTACTTATATAATTTGAATAGACACTGAACACAAAACAATTCTTTACTGTAAATGAATAACGAAGAATAACACAACCATTTATTTTATTATAATTGAATTACAATGTTGCATTATAACATAGCTTTTTAAAGATGATTAGAGCATGCAAGCTCTTGTTTTGTATAAATGATACATGCCACTTTACATAAGACATAATTGATTCCAAGATGGTAGTGGTGGCAATGGGATACAAACCATACTTTCAAACCATGCCCACGGGGCTTGTCAACCATGGTTTGGATCTTGGGATCTCAAATATGGTTATGTATTCCACAGTGGTGAAGTACGAGTCGATAGTTAAAAACATTTTATACAAAATATATTGCATAATATGCTCAATCTGATGCACCAAAGCAACCCAAAATGACACAATTGATTCCAAGCTAGTAGTGGTGGCTATGGGATCTAGACCATATAACCAAACAAACGATTTTGAGAATCCATAGGGCTTGCCTACCATGCTGGGGAAATAGGAGATGTGAATATAGAAAATGTACCTATCCTAGTTACCAATTGGAATTATGCAAAATATAAGGGGTAGTAAATCTACTCGCACCTAGGGGCGGGGGGCCTAGCTCGATTGGCTAAAAAACATCCTGTTGCAGGCAAGAGGTCATGAGGTCTAGTCTCCCCCCAAACCCGTGGTACCAGAGGGCGTGTCGCGCTAGCGCCACCGGTCACGTGAAAAAGTTTATCAGGCGCACTACAGTTTATAGGGGGACGGATAACCGACCGATTCCTGCAGTCTAAAAAAAATAAAAATAAAAAATCTACTCGCACCTTCTTTGGGCAGCTCAGAGGCACCAGGATAGCACATAATGAATATGAAAGTCCATAGTTCCTATTTGAGGGCCTTTGTCAAAATGGAGTATGAGAAGTCACCGATTTTGAATGCAAACAAGATTAAAATACCTATGTGGATGCACTCACCGTGAAAGCACTTATCTCCATCAAAGCTCCTCATCTTGGTTCAACACCAATCTTAGAAGCCAGGTAAACCAGATCAACTTCTTTCCAATTCTACCAATTCTGAACTTGAAGGAAATTGGTCTTTTATTCTGTAACTACATAACTAGAGGTGAGAGAATTTAGAGTATCCCCAATAATACCAAATCATCTTATTCTTTATTAACCTTGCAAAATGAAAACCCTTATCAAAATTTAGAACATTGCACTCAATAGTAGAGCCTTCTACAAAATATTTCAGTTGTGCTCACTATCCCTATTTGTGGGTCATTTATGAGCTCTCAACTCACCATCTTGATCTCTATTTACTTGTGAGTCGTGTGAGGTATAATTTCTCTTTTTTGCACCAACCAAGTAACCAACTTCAATTGTGTGAGAGCCACTTACACTAACAATGTTTATTTTGATTAACATTTGGCTACATGCACATTGTACCTCAAGTTGACAAGATGTCAAGCACACCACTCAAATAAAATGAAATCATTACAAATCTTATTTCAATTGATCAATGGATTAATGAAATCATCATGTATAGTACGTCATGCAGTTTTTAGTATCAAGTTATCCAATCACTTGCTTCAGATGTACATATGGCATTAATCCATGGTACTACAACCATATTTTCTTTAAAGAAAGATAATTTGACGGATATGCGAAAATCGATAAAAAGAAAACACGTTCCATAATGAGTATTAAATGGAAGGTAGAGTACTTCGAAGCATTGCAAAGATAGAGAATTAAATCTCTTGTTGTAGCTTAATCATTATCAATGTCCACTAATAAGTCACAATAAATTTTGCTCACTTCTGATCATAACTATATGTTGATAATTAGTCTTAAAAGCCACATTTTTATATTGAACAAAGTAAAAAGGATTTACAAGAATGGAGCCACGAAAAGTATTTTAATTTAAGTAGCTCAAAATTAAAGTACATAGCCAACTTGGCCAAAAATCCACTAACCGTGACAAAAAACCAGTCATGAAATACATATTACAAGAGTTGTACAATAAAATATAGACACAATTCATTTTACTATTTTTTTTTTAAACAACAACATAGGCCCTAAACCGAGTGTTTGAGCAAGAGGTGAATCAAATTGAACAAAGTAAGAGGAGAGAAGAAAAGGGAATCACCCAAATCCTTCCTCCAAAACTCTAGACTCTATAATGATTCATTTGTTGTATCACACACTAGACTACACCTCATAACAACTAGGACAAGAGATTGCATTGTAGAAGCAACCAGTTCAACTTTGGGAAAGATTCCACCAATAGGCGCTAACCCAAATTCAAAATTGTAATGCTCAAGTGTCAACTCCAATGAAGAGAGAGAGTAAATGAAAAGTTGCAAATAATGTATTTCCATTGTATTCACCAAATCTTTATCCAACAGAATGCCTATGCAATTGGGCAAGAAAGTAGAAGCTACATCAGAAATTAGAGCACGAGGGTTGTTCTGAATCTATTCCCAACCCATAATTATTCTTATAGCCTCCTCAACCTACACACAAGGAATAGTAAAAACCATACCCAACTTTCGTCTATTGTATGCATCGTTACTTCTTTTCTCCCAAAAACATTTGGGCAACATGACATACCATGAAGACTCCATAATATCACAGTAAAATTGTGAATAGAGAAGAAAGAAAACATAGACAAATATATTATAAATGAGATGAAGAACATCAAGTTGGTGAAGTATATATAGAACGAAGACATCAATACTTAGCACTTGAACATTTAATTTACCACTTGATGTGACAATATTATTTCAAAAAAATTAAGTCATGAATTTAAGTGATTCAATAAATAATAAAATTTCAACCATTGATATTTTCAAATCTAATGGTTTTAGTGTTATTCTGAAGGTTTGAATTCACAAGTCTAGTGCTTCAGAAATTTCCTTCTGGAATACAACTACAACCGTCCATCAAATATTCATTGAACAATTATATTAATTTTCTAATTCGATGTGACAATATTATTTCATAAAAATTGAGTCATGACTTTAAGTGATTTAATAAATAATAAAATTTCAACCATTTATATTTCAAATATAACAGTTCTAGCATTATTCTGGAGGTTTGAATTCACAAGTCTAGTGCTTCAGAAAATTTCTTTCGAAATGCAACTACAACTATCCATCAAACATTCATAAAACGGTTATATTAATTTTCTAATTAGATGTAAACAAGTAAAATAAAAAATCATAAGGGGTAAACAAGTAAAATAAAAAATCACTAAGGGAAAAATCCCTATAGCCACATATACCATAAATGAATCAAAGTGCTCCATGTTCTCTGTCAAGACAAGAAACAAGGTGACCACCATCTCAAGCATGAATTCTCTCATCCTCCATAATTCCAATGCACTAAGATAAGAAGCCATTGAAAGAGATTCCACACTAAATTCCACATAGAAGCATAAGTCTTACCTCCAACTAATATCCCAAATACAAACACTCAATCCATAGGTAATAAGTATGCATTAGTAGCTGCCAAGAAAAATCACCATAGCTAAACTAGCATCCACAAAAAGTTTCTGACACATCCAAATATTCATACCTCAAAGGTATACACATTGTAAAAAGTGATCCTTATGCCATCAATAAATACAATCTATAACATGGAATCACAAGCTCCATGTGCCAAACTTGTCATAAGATGAACATAAACATCTAGGAATTCCCACTGCATAGGTAATATCAAATATGAAAATGATCAAGAAATCCAAAGATACACCAATAGAATCATATAGAAGGTGTAACAAAAATCATTTGGTACCAAGGAACATCCAAAAATATATGAAAAACCTGTAAATAAATCTACTACAATACAATTATCACCACTAGTCTCCATAAATTGCCAAAGTTCTCCACACTCAACAAAAGAAAGAGATAACACAATATCCATATTGTCACCAAAAATTAATTAAGTACAAGTAACAACACATGAACACAAACATAGTGAGCTCCACACAAGACCTCAACTCTAATGTCATGTGAAAAAAACATCTAGGAAGAAGAGAAAGACCAAAGAGAGAACTTGTAAATTATAACTTATAGCATGTCCTTCTACAGACACCTCTAAATTCTCTAGCTTTTATAGTATGATATCCTTCATAAAACCCCAAAGAGACTAACATTATCCATATATAACCATAACCAAGATGTATGCATCTCAAACCAAAGGAAGATCAAACCAAATCCATTCCTAAATCAAGGGAATAATCTCAATAGCATCTCCTAAAATCAACATCAATAAATGCCATCATAAATGAACTCACAATGCATAAGGAGATAAACATACCAATACTCCTCAAATGAACCCTCAAGAACTATATGAACAAGCTCAAGATCCATATCCATGATAAGTCAAAGCAACAAATAACTCATGCTAAAAAATCCTCAAATAAGTATCCCAAAACCAATCATCATGGCTCAAGACTCATTCCCATGAGGAAACAAAAGGATGGAACATAATGCATTTGAAAACAAGAATGGGTAATACCTCTCAGATGACTATCCACTGAGTATATCAACAATGGGGAATGAGAATGCTCCTCCAAGATATTTGAGTCATCATGACTCATCCAAGAAAAAATCCTCATAGATCCATGTTGAACTCACATCCAACCAAGGTGTAGGCTCATAGAACTTCTAGCTAAAACCTCGAAAGAGTAATTGTCTCAACACATGTCTCTAATCCCAAGAGATCCCCTAGCCTCACCCATGTCTTGAAGTATCCATAAGCACCTGCAAAAAATCAATCCATGCAAATATCCAAATACAACATAGTACCATCATGAAGCTCTCAAGAAAATGATCAATGCAATCAATAGTAAGAGGACACAACAAGATCAATGTCAAAGTACCAATCATGGAATTAGGAACACAATCATGACATCATGATCTCACATCTCCTCAAAAGACAATTATATGATCCAATAAAAATATCATTCTCCCAAGAACACTTGTATCATGCCAAAACTCTAATTCCCAATCAAGAGTCCACCATGGCACAGTAAAATTCTATCTTATAAGAAAGGATCACTCATCAAAACTAAAAAATCATAACCAACATATCAACCAAAGACTCTAGAAGTCCTCCATGGTACCAGGATGTCAACATCTCAAACCACATGAAGATAAATGTTAGAGCCAAAAATTTCTATTAAAATCCTAAATGATTTTTCCATTTGATTCCTAATATTTCACTATCCTTTCATAAAAATTCATTTTACCGCAATTTAAAAATCCAAAATTGACCTATTTATTTCATTACGGTCATACTAATTTCCTTTCATAGTCTTATCACTTTACCGCTGCCTCCCACAATGGGCTTGCGGTATGGCGGTGATGGATAGCAGGCTGGCATGAAGTTTTACTGCCACACCGCACACGATCAATTCATTGACCGTGGTATCGCGGTGGCGGTGAGATAACCGGTAAGCAATGAGGTGATGAGCGAAGGCGGTGGTGCAGAGTGGCTACCGCAGTATCATGGCCATTTGGGATGGAGACCGCGGTGACGGTGAGTTAGCAGCGAAGATGACGGTTAGCGGCTACCGCGATACCGCGCGTAGCAAAGACATAGACCGTGGTGATTGTGGTGGACGGTGAGACAATCAGCAAGACATCAGTGAAAGGTTACCGCTTAACCACAGGGGGTTCTAAAGCAGACCATGATAAGGCGGTGAACAGGAAGTAAACAATGAATGGGCGACTAAGGTGGCTACCACGGTATCGCTGGCGGTCAGGCCAGTGACTGCAGTAGTGCAATGAACAGTCAAGGGAGCGGTCAAAGTCAAAGGTATGCGATAAACGTGGGGAGAAAAAATGACAGCGCGATGTCGTGGGTGGTGGAAGGACAGGTAGCGGTAGAGCGGTAGGGAAGGAGGAAGATGTAGCAGTCACCGCTATACCGCGGCCGGTCAATAGGTTGACCGCGGTAGAGCGATAAGCGTAATAAAAGCTACGAAGATGGGAAATTTCACGGCAGCCAATAAAGTGAAATGCACGGAGCGATAAAGTATTAAAGGAAAAATTAAAAGGCAGAGATATAGTTAAGAATATTTAATTTGCCGAAAGGCAATTCAATTAAATATTTAAGTTTGCTATCATGAAATTTCAAACGACTGTAACATAAAATGAAGGGTTGCGACCCTTGAGATGTAATGTTTAAATAATTCAGAAAATCATAGAGAAGAGATGGTAGTTAGATAGTAGGAGTTAGATTTTCCAGAAAATGGACTGGGAATGTAAAACAATGACAAACCTTTTTTGAAGCAGAGAAATGGATGATTTATTTTAAATTAGTGAATTTTTTTTTGTGTTCAGTTGTTGTGATGAAATAATTTACAATTTTTATCTGGTTGTCTCCAACTTGAGGTCTTTTATCATTCAAATCCTTATATCAAGTATATTTCTGATTTGTCAAAAGATATTCCATTTTGTGTGATTTTTATTTGCTGGTGTCTGCAAGTCAGAATTAAAATCCTTCAAGTAAGTCACAATGATTTTAAGATTTATTTTGGATGGTTAAAGCAGAACCAGATAGAGAAACATTCCAGCACAGTTTATGCAAGTCATAAATTAATGAAGTTTTGTGCCAGTCATATAGTTTCATTTTTCAAAGTGCCTAGCAACTTGAATAAAACCAGAGAAGGAAAACACATATCATTTTCTATTTTTGACTCCGTTGCCCATGTGGATAGAAGGCACTGATCTGCCTCAACCCAGAGATAAATTTCATATCAAACAACTTATTCAAATCCTTTCTTTTGTGTAGTAGGAGTAGGAGTAGTTGTAGTGATTTTCATCTATTCACTTCCATTTGCCATTGTGGATAGATTGCTCAATTAGGAAATACATTTCAATATGCATCATTCACATAGGTTCACCTGCCTTGGTCTAGAAGAACCTAAAGAGAAGAAGGTTCAATTGCATCAATTGGCCTTGTATGTTGGCCAAAAGCATTGTGAGAGCTTGGCAACCTCTCGTGGTTCAAACCTGCATTTTTGAGACCCAACAAATTGGTGACTCTGTTGGGGAGTTACTCAGAAAAATTTCCAGCCTTTCCATTTATAGAGTCAACAAAGTTTTTCATTTTTTTGGAGATTTCGTTGGGGGCAAAACAAAACAATATCGTAATCTTTTTCATTTTTCTACTTTTGAAAATTAGGTGCCGACTCTATTTAACATTGATAAATAATGCATAGATATTGTGGAGCAGTAACATTTTGTTAAGATGTCAGTTGTAGAAAGAAGACACCAGACAATGAAAGATTTGGATGAATTGGAACAACAAAGGTTATACTGGAAACAAAAAACATGACAAGTGGAATAACAACTGTTATAGTTGGGAGCCAAATGTGTTCCAAATACATCACCAAATAGGCCATCATACAGTGAGAATGAATACACAAATGCCAGGAGATCTTGGACACCACGAATACTACATGATGCAACTGAGAACTTTGGTAATAAAGGTAATGTTCTCTATTCACAACAAAATACTGTTGATGAGTATACTCAAATTCAAAAGAGAGGTACTGGTCTGGTGCATGCCTTTTTTAACATGAGGAGATATAAGGGAGAATTTGTGACTTCTTTGTACAACAGGATGGTAGATATTTGTATGCAATTACCTCCTCATCATAGGCCTACAAGACTCACATTTGTTACACAATTGTCAAAAGCAGCTGAGCCTGAATCAATTTATTGGTTAGGGTCATTAAAACAACAAGCCCTTAAAGTAGTAAATAAATTTATTGATTCCATGCTTGGGACAATGTACATGGATACTGGCAATAATAAATCTAGTAGTGATATCATGGATGCTCAAACAATGCAACAAACAAAGGAAGCATGAGCTACTAGAATTTCTAATGATAATTTTTTAGATTTAGAGGATGATTGCAACATTAATGATATTGGTGGGGACACATCATCTAGGGAGTACATCAAAAATTTTCCAGAAGCTGAAATAGAAGAAGATACCATGCCATCCAACAGTGAAGATATGGAGAGTCTCTCTTGCATAACAAATTGTGATTCAAATTGTGAGGATGAAGTTATGGATGTTGATCTACAATAGGGTGATTATCAAGAAGTTGGAGAAATAGCAGAAGATCTGGATGAAACATGTTCACTCAACAGTGAGCAAGTTTCAGATTTGTTAGCTCTTGAATACCAAAAGTTTGCACATAAAGATGATTCCAGAGTTTTGGCTCCAACCTATATCTTCTTTGACAGTGAAGATACTATGTGTAACAATTCATATAACCCCATGTGCATCTCTCACAGTGATGAGGAGTTCTTTGAAGCTGATCATGAATCTATTGTGTCCAAGAGGAGGTATGTGATTTAAATTATTTTGCTTGCAAGAGAAAGATGTTGGTTTGCATGATGATGAGTGTTCAACATTTTCAAGTATGTGTGAGGATGACTGTATGGATCAGATGTATGTGTCAATGTCAATTGGTGATAGAAGAGAAATGGAAAATATTTTTAATTCAGTTGTCTCAGATGATGTTGATGAAACATAATTATTTGATTTTCAAGAAAAGCATTCAGGTTTCTAGGTCCCAGTGTAGTTGCTAGATCATTCAACAACATATGATAATGAGCATGCCTATGAATGTTTTGTTAAGTCTTTGTATGCTGAGGGTGATAAATATTTTTCATATGATAATGAAAATGGTGAAATGTAGAGTGGTCAAATGAATATGTGTCAGGTTGAATATAATGAATTTTTGAAGGTTTTCAATGACAGTGCATGTAACAGGGCAAGTGGAATGGACAGTTTTAAAAGAAACCTGATGAGCTATAAATAGAATAAGGTCTATGACATAGGAAATGGTAGGTTTTTCTTTTTGGGTGGCTTGGGGCCATCCCTTATGGTTTTATTTTTTAACCAGGGCAGGTATAGAGGATTAAGGGTTGCCAGTGCATGGATAATTCTTAGCAATGCCTCTTTAAATATTCTTTTCCATGCACAGTAGTTTAAGAAGGTTCTGGGTTTGCCAGTACATGGACACTCTCAGGAATTCCCTTATTGAAAACTTTGTTTTCCTTCCATGTACAGTAGTGTAGGGTTTTCCATTCTCCATTTGCTCCATTTTCATATCATTCATCTATTCATTCCCTCCATCTACCATTCCCTTCATTTTTCATGTCTTTTACTAGGTTTGCTCTACCAAAGAATTCTGGATTCTTACAGTGATTTGCAAAATCATTCATCCCCAACAGGAGCCATTGTTAGAGCCAAAACTTTCCATTAAAATCCTAAATGATTTTTCCATTTGATTCCTAATATTTCACTATCCTTTCATAAAAAATCATTTTACCGCCATTTAAAAAGCCAAACTTGACCTATTTATTTCATTACAGTCATACTAATTTCCTTTCATAGTCTTACCGCTTTACCGCTGCCTCCCACAATGGGCTCGCGGTATGGCAGTGACGGATAGTAGGCTGGCATGAAGTTTTACCGCGACATCGCGCGCAGTCAATTCATTGAATGCAGTATCGCGGTGGTAGTGAGATAACCAGTAAGGAATGAGGTGATGAGTGAAGGCGACGGTGCAGAGTGGCTACCGTGGTACCATGGCCATTTGGGATGGAGACCGCGGTGATGGTGAGTTAGTAGCGAAGATGACGGTTAACGGCTACTGCGATAACACGCGTAGCAAAGACATAGACCATAGTGATTGCGGTGGACGGTGAGACAACTAGCGGGACATCAGTGAAAGGTTATCGCTTAACCGCAGGGGGTTCTAAAGTAGACCGCGGTAAGGCGGTGAACAAGAAGTAAATAACGAACGAGCAGTTAAGGTGGCTACCGCGGTACCACTGGCGGTCAGGCCAGTGACCGCGGTAGTGCAGTGAACAGTCAAGGGAGTGGTCAAAGTCAAAGGTATGCGATAAATGTGGAGAGCAAAAATGACACTGCGATGTTGTGGGTGGTGGAAGGACAGGTAGCGGTAGAACGGTAGGGAAGGAGGAAGCTGTAGTAGTCATCGCTATACCGTGGTCGGTCAACAGGTTGACCACAGTAGAGCGGAAAGTGTAATAAAAGCTATGGAGATGGGAAATCTCACAACAACCAATAAAGTGAAATGCATGGAGCGATAAAGTATTAAAGGAAAAATTAAAAGGCAGACATATTGTTAAAAATATTTAATTTGCCGAAAGGCAATTCAATTAAATATTTTAGTTTTCTGTCATGAAATTTCAAACGGCTATAATAGAAAATGAAGGGTCGTGACCCTTGAGATGTAATGTATAAATATTTCAGAAAATCATAGAGTAGAGATGGTAGTTAAATAGTAGGAGTTAGATTTTCCAGAAAATGGACTGGGAATGTAAAACAATGACAAACCTTTTTTGAAGCAGAGCAATGGATGATTTATTTTAAATTAATGAAAACTTTTTTGTGTTCAATTGTTGTGATGAAATAATTTACAATTTTTATCTGGTTGTCTCCAACTTGAGGTATTTTATCATTCAAATCCGTATATCAAGTATATTTCTGATTTGTCAAAATATAATCCATTTTGTGTGATTTTTATTTGTTGGTGTCTGCAAGTCAGATTTAAAATCCTTCAAGTAAGTCACAGTGATTTTAAGATTTATTTTGGATGGTTAAAGCAGAACCAGATAGAGAAACATTCCAACATAGTTTATGCAAGTCATAAATTAATGAAGTTTTGTGCCAGTCATATAGTTTCATTTTTCAAAGTGCCTAGAAACTTGAATAAAACTAGGGAAGGAAAACACATATCATTTTCTATTTTTGACTCTGTTGCCCATGTGGATAAAAGGCACTGATCTGCCTCAACCCAGAGATAAATTTCATATCAAACAACTTATTCAAATCCTTTCTTTTGTGTAGTAGGAGTAGGAGTAGTTGTAGTGATTTTCATCTATTCACTTCCATTTGACATTGTGGATAGATTTCTCAATCAGGAAATACATTTCAATCTGCATCATTCACATAGGTTGACCCGCCTTGGTCTAGCAGAACCTAAAGAGAAGAAGGTTCAATTGCATCAATTGGTCTTGTACATTGGCCAAAAGTGTTGTGAGATCTCGACAACCTCTCGTGGTTCAAACCTGCGTTTTTGAGACCCAAAAATAAACATCCCTTGTCAATTAAAACCAATATTTCAATAAACTCTCATTGCAAATAAAGAGGATCTATGAGCTCTTCCATGATGCTAACAACCATTGTAGAAGATCATCCATCACCGAATGATGAATCCACATCACTGCTAAAAGCTCCCATTGTATCGTGATAATGATATCTCCATGACATCGTGACAACCATCTCCTAAATGAAGATCCTCCATGACCCCAACACAATCAAAGAACTCAACACCAAGAGATCCCAAAGGGAAGAGAAAAACCTTGATATCCAAAAACCAAAAAGACACAACACCACCAAACCATCATTGTCACAAGCTCCCACTGAATAGTGTATCAAGCTATCCATGATATCATGATAATAATATCTTAATGAAGATCAACCAAAGACCCTCACACAATCAAATAACTCAATTGCAACACCAGGAGCTACCAAAAGGTAAAGTAAAACCATGATCCTCAAACAAGAAGATACATTGATATAAACTTAGGAATCAATCCAACACAACCAAAATGCATCTACATAAACAATCATGTCATGTCAAAGTCCCAAAGGCACAAGGAACATCCATGACACCATGATCAATACCAAATGTACCAGCATCAAACTCCCACTATGTCACATGTCTATATCACATTGTCAACAAGCATAGGTCCCACATCATGACTATACCTAGTAACACCATCTCTCCACCTCAAAGTGACAAGAAAACTAGAAAAGTACGTGACTAAACCAAGCCACAAATTTTAATATATAACAACAATGAAACATCTATGGGTATAGACAACCCACATCTGAGTCATATATGAAACCTATAAGTATACACAACCTACAACATTGCATAACTCGTATATCTCATAATAAAACATAAAAAATCAACAATATACTAGTAATCATGTAAAATGAGGGTAATGAAAGATGTACATGTGAGTATACAATGACTTAAACACCAAATCAACAAAATTTGATTTACCATAAGCTCACACAATCACCATAGTCAATAGGAACACATAAAAAAATCAGATGAAAATAACATAAAATAAATCATGCCAAAGTATCTTCAAAGCTAATTCATTATGTAGTGCTGTGAACAAGATTTCTGTCAACTATGAGAAGTCCAAAATCTAACTCCGTATGCACAAGTTATGACCTCTATAAGTTTGAAAAGAACATCTAACTTCCAACAAACATTTCTCTATTAAAAACCACTAGAAAATCACTGTTATCATAGTGAAGTACGTAGGAATACCTTTCCAATGAATATAATAAGTTGAAAAATGGACACCTTGGGTGAAAGTTATGCACTAAAAAATAATGCTCCAATTTGGCTACATGAGGGGAAAAAATAGGTTGTACGACCTATTTATGTCAATAGGTGTTAGTAGCACTTGGCGTTCTAAAATCTATTAAAATGGGTTCAATGTTTAATTTGTATGGTTTTAAAGCTTGTGGGGGCTAAGGGATGGTCCCCCACGAGACTAGGGGCTCGAGAGCTAGGGCCTAAGCTTGCCAGCCTCAACTATCGATTGGTAGGGGCCGACAACGCCAATGACGTTGAGAGTGCCAATGATGCTGATAATGCTATTCAGCCTATCATACCCTGCCAACATCGATAGAGCTATACAAGGGGGTGTGGGGGTCCCCCCCAAAATTATATATATATATTTTTTAAGTTTTTAATAATTCTTTTATTTGTATAGGTAATTGATTCTTTTTAAATTTCCAACTTGTAAACGAATTATATAGTTGTACGACCGTATGACAGGGCTAGGAGGGAATTTTTTTTTAGCATTTTCTCTTAGTGACCAAAATAAGTTAAATTTTATGTCATATTCATCTCTTGGGCCTCTTGGATCCAATGGAGTGTCAAGCCTAAAAATGGAGTGTAGAAAATATTTACAAATGAAATGAATGAGAATTAGACAACAAAAAAATATTTGATGAAAGATTAATCCATTCAATCAAAATATACATATTTAACAAGATAAAAATGATACCGAGTTCATATTCTAGATGATTGTTCAAATTATAGTGCAACTATAAATATAAAATTATCCTAATACTCCTAAGATTATGTATATTATTTCTACAAATCATAGCATATGTAAGTTATGATATTACATTTTGCCCCCACTTCAATGTGTTGATGACACAAGGTGATGAGCTATGCTAAAATACATCTGAAAGGGAATAACTAAAATTAAATAACATCAAAAGGATACTATAGAGGATACATGAAAACTCTCCAAGCAAGGGAATCATGCCCCCATATTGAGAATTTATAAAATAAACATGTTAAACGACAAAAATCCACACAACAAGCAATGCTAAAATAACATAAAACTTGCAATCACAATTTTTTTAATAAAAAGAAGCTATAAAATAGGAGTTTCATCACATCAAATATAATCTATTACACAAACAACACATATATAAAATAAATACACAACAAATCATACAAATTTAAACAAGATCTAAGCACACAAGAAACAAAGAGGAAAATAAAATGAAGCATTTTATAACATTGTTTGTAGCTAGAAAATGGAAAGGATTAGTCTCGGCATGCCTTGTTGTTAGGAAAATGTGGGGTATGGTTCAAGGTATAGTGTGCTTTGTTTCTAGGAACCATACAATACCTTTATGAATCACTAGCACTAGTATGCTATCAAACAAGGTGACTATTAAAGAGTATAAAAGTAGCTAATACGAGTCACACAAACTAGTATACTCTATTGCTAGGTGGTTAATATACAAATATAATAACAAGGATTACATGGATTAGCATTCTCTATAGCTAGGTAATCTTGATAAGGGTTGAAAAATACAAGGATCTCTCTATACTTTGGACCATAAGCTATTGATGCTTTAGGTAGCATGCAAACAATGCGTATGAATATGTGTGTTACACATATGCAAGTGCAAATATGTCCTCCCTTAAAATAAATGAATAAACCAAGCATATACAACTGATTTTAATGTAGAAAAGGTGATTTGTGAAGGATGTATAGAAAACATACAAGAATGGATATGCTCTCAAAGTCACCAATGCAATGCGCCTAAGGAGGCACAAAATACAATATTGTTATAAAATAAAAGGATGATGCATCAAAATTCATGCTCATAGAATGAAAAAGGTAAAATAAAAAATTAATGCCATATAAGAACCAATAACATCACATGAAGGCACACAAAGGGATCTATATGCTTAAGGTTAGTATATATAGGATTTATAATCATGGAATAGGGAAATAATTTTCATCATTCCCCAAGAACATAGAATTACAAGCATTATGGAATAAGGCATGTAGTTAAAAAATAAAGAAATACAAAATTTTGGTCAACATGGAAGAGAACTAAATATATCAACACTTTGTATCATCCCTAAAATATGAAGGAAAAAATAAAACACATGGAAATAATGTAGATAAAAAAAGAGGAAAGGAATATTTTGGTATTCCTTATGTATTCATGTATCTACAAGGGTAGTATGGGTCCTCTAGGGGGAAGTAAAAAATATTTATAAAATGAGTGCATGGTGGTAACATCTCCATCAAGTTGCTTGCATCCCCATCTCATCTAGGTGGGAATGGAGGACAACAAGGTGGTGGAATTTCTACAAGAATAACACAAGAGAAGCAAGAACAAGACACTATGTAAGAGTAGGAAGAACAATATCATCATAGGAATGTGTCAAAGGGGAAATTGTTAGTGATCATGTGAAGATTATAGATAATGACATTACATCTACCATCAAACAAAAAAGGAACTCATTTAGGGAAGGGGCTAGTGACTCGAGCACATAGTACAGTATTAGTCTTTGATCCTACCTACTAAAAATATACATTAGAGTACTAAGATAAGAAGATTGGGGTGGAGGAGGAGGCTCTAGTATAGGACATATGATAAAGAGGGTATAATAGGTGGAGAAATAGGATTGGGCTTAGGATTCCATAAGGGTGGGTGGGGTAATGTTCATGCTTTATTTTAGGGAGAGGAAGAGGGACATCAATGCTCAAGATGGAAGGTATTATATCAAGAAAAATGTGGTGATGGTTAGGAACTATGGAGGAAAGGGTGGTACTAGAGACCAAACTAACATTAGAGATGTAAAGGGGTTGAGAAAATGAGGGTGAATTTGGAATATGTAGAATCAAGGGAGACTTAGTGGAAGGAGCCAATAATAAAAACCATTTATATCTTTTGTCTCAAGAATCTAAGGGTAGATCATGGGTTGGTGGTATAGTAGGGGTGGGTTAGAATTAGCTTTGGTGATAACATGACATTAATTTTTAGGAAATATAACATACTAGTTTCATCAAGTCGTGGCTTGAGATGTAGGAGGAGGATCATCTTGCATGTGGTACTTTATCTATCATAGGTGAAAATGGAGGAATATGAGAAATTAAATGAGGTAGGGTAATCATAGGTTGAGTAAAGGAGCAAGAGGGGGAATCCAACTTGTGACACTCTTCTATGCAGATTGAAGAGAAAATCAATGCAAATTCAAAGGGGGACAAAAGGAGTAGGCCAAAATTAATTGAGAGAATTTTCCCTAAATGGTGATGGGCTAATAATAGCTATGAAATATAGTATGAACTACACTATTATGGGGAAAATTTAAGCATTTACAGACAACAAAAATAATGACCCACATCACAGTGAGCCAAGGATGGCCTAATAGGAAACAAAAATGTTTAGAAGTGAGAGTGATGTTAAATGGAATGTATAGGGACTTTTGGAAAACCTAGATGGATAAGATGATGGAATGTATGGTGGGGATGGAAAGGAAATTATGTGTTCACAAAGAAATTTCAAGAGGAAGATATACATCTCTATTAAATTGGTGGACATAAAGAAACTCCTTTTTTACAATATTCATAATACTCACTGGGTCCACTACAACATCACAAACAAATTTTTGGTTGACTAAGATTGGGATATACAAAGGATATGCATAAAAACCCACACACACATCAAGAAGGGAGAATGGGATCATGTGATCAAGAATTAAATCAACTCAAGAGGCACAAGGTTGAGTGTCTATTGTGCTCACCATATAGGAAAATGGGAAAGAATTCAAAGGATCCAAATTAATATCATAGGAGATTGACATTGGATTAAGATTGGGATAGGGAACATGTGAAAGGATAGGGTTTATAAATTTTGAATTGGTATGTTGTGGAAATATATTGGCATAAATATATATGTTTTGATTAGGTTTAGATATGGATTGGTTAGCTTTTTCATTAACACTCATGAGTTATATGAAATTATAGTCAGTCAATTAAGTCCTTGATCAAATACTTGAGATGCATGCAATTTTTTGTGTCATGGCCAAGTATGCAGTGACATTAACAAAAGGTTTGCACATCATAATTTTTAGGAAAGGGTTGGTTGGTATCAAGAGGAAAAATAGTTGGTAGATGAACAATATTATTTAATATGAGCTAACTGCAAAATATAGTGCAAAGAATCAAATAATATGTAAAGTGACAGTTACATTGAGATTATGTAGATAGAGCCAATGTTAAAGAAGAGGACATGCATTACTAATCGTGTTAATGAAGAACACATATGTGTTCTTCTATTAAAATAAATTTGTGCTCTTTTTGTATTTGAATTGTAAGAAGTAGAAGACCATAATGAAGGAGTAGGAATCTATGAAGTAGTAGAAGGTGATGCCTCAAATTTTCTAACTATATGCTAGTAGTCATGCAAGATAGTACACAAATGTGGGAATCAAGAATAACACATTAAGATGATCTTGTATAGAATTTGAGGAGTCTCGAGGTTTCTAATTTTAATCCTTAGTACTATAGAATCAATAAGCACATGAAATTTATGGAAAGGGAGATTGGTATTTGAATTTGAAGTCAATAAATTTTTTCGAGGACCTTGTTTATAGTGAAATAGGTCAGTAAAGGTGATCTGGGGGCTAATATTAACTTGGAAATGTTGTAGAAATAGATTAAATAATTGATCAAAAGAATAGATAAAGTGGTTCAACGAGGAGAAAAACTAGTTTGATACAATGCCTTTAAGGTACCAGGGGAATAACTTTGCTAAATCACCTTTCCCATTGTAACTTTCAAAGAGAGGGACCTCAAAGCCAATAGGAATGGGTGTGGCAATAATTTCTAGCAATAGTTTATTATGGTGATAAAATAGGGTGGTTGGAGGTTTTCAAATAATAAATAAAGAAGTAATTATTGCTAAAGACTACCCACCTTTACATTAGTTGATTTGTAATAGGCTTAGTAATATTTAAATGTATAGTAAAAGTAGCAGTGATGATAGTGGTTGTTACAAAAAATGTGTCTCAACCTTGCAACCACAAAAGGTTATTATTTATAGTAAGTTTACATTTGAGCATAAATGGATCTAAATCTTTTCCCAAAGCTATGGAATATAGAGAAATAAATACACTAGTAATTTTGACCCAAGATCATGCTTGGTTTTCAAGATATTAAAGTTTTCATTTTTAAAAGTTTCAAAGTCAAATTTGAGGCACTTAGAGGTTGTTTTTAAAAAGTGGTTGTAACTTGAATTTGTTTTCTGAGTTTGAGAAGGAAGATGGTGATGCATTCATTACAAATTTCATCACTTGTGTAGGTAATGATGCACGATTAATTGACTCAGGTGCATCTTTCCATATGACATCTAATAAAGATTGGTTTTTTGAATATAAAGAATTTGATGGAGGTAAGCTGTACTTGGGTGATGATTCTTATTTTAAAATTGTTGGATATGGTAAAGTTAGAATCAGGTTTCCTAATGGTTTGTTTCATTTCCCTAGATTGACAAAAAAATTATTATTGTGAGAAAACTAATAGATGCCAGTGTGAGGATCTAGTCTTTTCTAATGCAGGATGTAAGATGTTTAGAGTTTCTATGGTGATTGCAAGAGGTGTCAAATTTGGAGTATTTTATAAAATTGATGCAAATACTGTTGAGTGCAATAACACTTATGTGAAAATAAATTTTGTGGCTAGTTCATTAGAAAAGATGAGGGTTTCATCTTTAGTGGATGGTCATGGTTTCTGGGTACCCAAGAGTGCTCTTTATTTTGAATCAAGATTACCCATAGATAAGACTATGTTATGGCACTAGAGACTTGGCCATATTGGAGAAAAGGATCTAAGGACCTTGAAAAATAAAAAAAATGTTGAAATGCTGATTGTTTATAATCTTGATGTTGATTTTTATGAGCATTGTATTATGGTTAAAAAAACCACGTTCAATTTTACTTGAGTTGTGTTGGTATTTTTTCTTGCTGAACCAAAGATTCCTCTAAAGGGGTGCCATGCCTTATATTCAAGAAATTCCTAGGTTAGAGGCCAACACGATGAGTAAAGAACTATAAGATCTCTACTCCTACTCTTTAGGCTATGTGGGACCAAGGGGGGTGTTCCCTATTATGTTCATATGATTTTCATGCCTTAAGAACATTTCTAAAACACAGATAAGTTCCTACAACCAGAAAATGAAAAATATCTACCTAGATCAGGCTTATCTTTTAAGTAAATAATTATCCATTTACCAGGAATGAGAGTGCATTTTAAACCTACATGTCAGAATTGGCATTGTTATTATGAATATTTGTTGTTACTTTGAGACTTCATTTTGGATCTACTACCAGTTCATTTATTACACAAATTTGGGCAAGTAAGCCAGTGCTTCATCAATTGGGTAGCGGAGTCAACAGATGTAACACCAAGTAACACATAAATTATTCAATCCCAAATAGATGGACTATCCTTGTGATGCCTTAAACCACAATAACTCACTATATTTAAAGCACTACTTCTTATCAGATCCCATGCAAGCTCTCACAGACTTATGATTATCTTCCAGTATTTAATTGACTCATTAAGCCAAAGCATAGAAGAAAATCATACATTCAAATAAAACCATTGAAGACAAATGAAAAAATCCTTGACATTTTCATTCATAATATGCAAGAACCACACATAGGAGAATACATGCTTTAATTTCATATTTTTTTCCATATTAGTTATTCATGTATAAATATTTAAGGCTATTACATATTTGACTGATATCCAAGACAAAAACTAGCATACTTTTCGAGCTTTTTGCATTATGCCTGAAATCCTATATAGACCACCTTAGAATCAAAATCAAACCCCCCGTAGTGAGCGTTGAAATCCCTTTTATAAACCAAGGGAGCCACAAGCATTGGGCTCATTAAGGTTGCCTTTCAAAACCCTTCATTTCAACCATAAAATTGGATTTCATTTCAAAAACTTCCCTGATGGTGACTTGTAACCATTCGCTGAACAAGGGAAACCACAATTGTAACAACCATCAAAAGTGCACCAATTCCATAAAAAATAGTCTCCATCACCCAAAAAGTTTTTCACTCCACGCCCAGCCAAGAACACAATAATATTTTTATCATAATTTTTTTTAACACCCAAACACAATCACCATCACCTAGACCTAGCACAAGAGACAACACCATGGTGCACGTGTTTGCTTCACATCCTTGCAAAAATAGTAGGATAAATCACCGTCCCGTCATCACCTTCATCTTTACCAGTCATCAAACATTCATGTCCATTAGGGGTTTTCATGGAGACAGGAGGAACCAAAAGCACTTCTAGTCTTGAAGGAGCCAGTTGATTCAACAACATAAGGTACTGCCTATATCCATAATTTGTCTTAGTCTCACTAGTAGAGGAACTATCAGTTACAAAAATGGGAGAGTGCTGCCACCCATAAGATGCTTGGCCATACCTCACCTTTCTTCACATTCCACACACAAAAATTGCAGGCTCCTTTCCCTTCATTTCAGTCATCGTAGCACGACCTCCCAACAAATGGCCACCGCTAGCATCAGCCAACACAGGTTTCTTACCATGGGCATAGTCTTTGCATTTGTCTTTCAAAGTTGACACACCCACATGAGTGCATTGGCTATGCATCATGATACCACCATGAGGATCCTGCAAATGTAGCCTTGGAGACCTTTGTACTGGTAATGAGGAAGCAACTTTCCTACCCATTTTTCTTAAGTATACAAGTCTATAATTCTCACAAGAATAATTACCACCCTTAGCACAAACACAAAGAGTTTGAATTTCTGATTGCAATGACAGTAATGGAGGCCTTGAATCTTTATTTATTGAGCCAACCGGTGACGTTAGTCATCAATGTTTAGTAAAAACCCACACACGTGAACAAGAAATCACTCACTGGTGTCCACCTTGTCACCATTAATTTCTTAGGTGTATATGAGTTCGCAAATTATGCCTCATGATTACCAGGAGTTAATTCCTCACACACACGAAGATCAACTTGAATACTCATGAAGCATATATGACATTAATGCCCGCTCTTCGTAGAACACAAATGACCATCACATGCGCATTCCTGGTTTTTGAATATCAAGCATCAATCAGTTGATGAGGTGGGAGATTGGACAATCCTTGTTTAATTTACTAGGTATAAATTTTACTTGTTCATCTCAACCAATAAGAATCTTTCCAGCATGATAACCACTACGTCATGCGGGTTCTACCCATGACTTACCATGGTCAACAAAGGGTAGTCACGTGTCAGCTATCCACCGACCCTGCTAGGTGTTTCACATTATTATTTTAATCGGACGGGGTCAGTGGGGAATGGTGGAGATTACATCTCAACACCATCCTTGATTGTTGATCTAGGCCAACAGATGACAAAACCCATCATGGAGACTGGGCCCCACTCAAGAGAAAGACAAATGTCATCAGTCCATGGAACTCATGCCATTTAATCAGCCAACTTCTGAAACCAATAGGGTGAGCAGGGAACGGTCCAGATCCATTCCCATGATCAAAGGACATCACAACCTGCACATGCAACAAGGTTAGTCTTATAGAAGGGGCCATACTAGGTTGACGAGAATTCAACCCTTGGAATAACACAACTTAGGCTTAAGTCACCTAGAAAATAAACTTTGGCTTGGTCTTGGAAATATTTTGAACAGGTGACATAATGGATGATCAACATTCCTAAGCAAAGGGGCTGGTAATCGCACACATTTGAAAGGATCATGTCATAACTCAAATGACCAGGAACAGACTGGGCAAGTCATTTCTGGATTAGAATGAATGAGGGTTTAAGAGACATATAGTGAGATATGGGTTTTCTAGGCCTAAAACCCCTCCGCACCCTAGAAGACAAAAGCTCAAGAACTTGACCAAAACCAGACATTATCCAATAAAGGGAAATTTTTTGGGAGACCCATCAGTGGCCCATGTTCAGGGACATATACCCATACTGGGTATAACAAGAATCTAGAATCTCAGGTGGAAGCAAATCGGCTAGAAAGAAACAGAGCAAGGGACAAAATAATAGACCATTTAAAATAACCAGAGGGATACATCAGGTAGCCTTTATTCACCATCTCTGAATCCCTCCTTGATTTATTAGGCTTGATTCCCTAGCTGGAGGCCAAATGGCCCCCACAACTCAGGAGTGATTCTTTCTTTTGTCAAATACCATATCCTATGGAGACTTTAATGGATCGATGCTCATACCAGGTACCCTTGCATCAACATGGTCAATTAATCTTCTAAAATTGTCTTGAATTATATGAATCCATTCAGATTTATCCTTGCCTGATTGTAATGGAAGTATAAAATATCCATAGTCTATCTCACCATCCTTGTTATATGTTAGCATGGTCCTAGTTGATCATGAAGCAAGCTTATGACATTGCCATGTATGGGTTGTGGCGTGTAACACCCTACCATGGAACCCAAAGAACAACACACAATGTAACTAAGTAACCGTACAATTTTTTTTTTAAACATTCAATTACTATTGGATGTTGTGGTTGAGTTGCTAATATGTGGTTGTCATTGATGTCAACACTATTAGCATTGGTGTCTTGAAGACTGTATATGTCAAGGATATTGAGAAAATTATAATAAATATGTTGAAGGTTGTCTGTGAAGCTGTGAAGTTCAGTGTGTTAGAAAGTTTAGTATGTTGGTATTTAGAAGTTGCGGATTAAAGGGTTTGTTGTTGAGCCTATCTAGTTTATCTATCGAAAGTTTTAGAGGTGCACATCAAGATTTGAGCAAGTTGTGAGTTTTTGTGTTCCTACAATTATTCTGTTACTATAGCTGGTGTATGTGGAAGAAGAGAATGTGATTCTAGTAATTTGAGTTTTTACGTATGCTCCTATGCTGTTCATTGATGTTTCTAGATCATACTCTATCTTTGTTGCACATTCGCATTGATTAGTGTGCTCGTGATCGAAGATTTTTTCCTTTGCATGTTCGGGTTTTCATGTTCCTGGTCAATATGATGGTTGTACTGTGTTGTGGATCCTTGTGGATTAATTTTTGGATGTTTGGCACATTTGAGGATGTTGTTTTAGGTCTTCATTATGTTGTGATTGACTTCATTTGGTGCGCATTGAGATTTGTTCATGAATTGGGCCAACAATTTGTATTCATTTATCATTTTATTTTTGGCCGACAAATTTGTTGATGTAATTGCATGTAGCGGGTATATAAGAGCGATTGTTTCTTCATTTTGATATATGGGAATTGTGCAATGTGAAATATGCAAGTGCTATGTGCGAATAAAGATCAAATCATTCGATTGCAGAGCAAAGTGTGAAGAAGATTGATCGAAGTGTGCAGAGTGTGAAGAAGATTGATTGAAGTGTGAAGAAGTGTTTCTGTGCTTAACCATAACTAAAATTAGGCTTTTGAAGAAGCTAAGTTCTTAGTTCAAATAATTCAAATGGTTTTAATCTGTATATGTCTGTAAGACAATGTGTCTTCTTTGAGAAGTGAGATCTAGGCAGTGTGCCTAAATGCATGTGCATTCCCATTATTCATCTCTATACTTTTAACATGGTATAATATTGTGGACTGACATCCACCATGGTTTTTCTCCTAATAGGGTTTCCACATATAAAATATTGGTGTTATTTGTGTTTCTGATGTGGTGATTGTTTATGCTTAATGTTATTTCATCAGATCTAAGAATAAGTTGAGTAAGGTTTAATAAGTTTGAATAATTTGTGAAAACTGATTCACCCCTCCTTTGAGTTGTCTATCCTTGTTTTGCCAACAATTACGACATGTGAATAAAGTAAATATCTACACAACCATTCTCACGGTTCCACGACAATGCTACATAAACATACACTAGAAGAATCTCACATCATAAAACCATATACATAAAACATAAGAATATCTCATATCACTGATGAATAATCCCATTTCATAATCATACAATGTTAAGTTACATGTTCAAGATACATCAAGAAAGATTGTGACAAATCTCAATACATAAAATCATAATACAATAAGGTCTCTCATAACCATCAAGAATGTATAAAATATAGATGACGATCATGACACAACTATCAATCTTGTCCAAGAGCACACTCAACATCCAACTCATCGAACAATGGAACATTAGGAACCTGTCAAGAACAATATCATCTCACATTGCATCACCTGCAAGGGGACCCAATGGAGGATAAAGCATGTTCCTCCCAACCATTTGGTACTCAAAAGTCCACCCCCGTGCTAGGAGATAATATCAGGTCCACAAGTCAAACTGTTACATATTTTTAGTTTCAGCTCAAAACAGGTAGAGTTGAATTGCATTCATCTCAAGAAGGTAAAAATGAATCCAAGTGTTATTTGGAAAATGTTCGTAACAAAGAAATTCATAGGTTCACAAAATAATGCTGTTTTATTCATTTTAAAAGCTGAAGTCCCACACAAGCCGTGGGAGTAACCTGATTTGATTTTTTAATCAAATGCTGAATACAAAGAGAAAATGAACATCACACAGCTGAAAATAAAGTAAGAACAAGGAGAGAAGGTGATTTGTCATTGTCGGGAATGACGAATCATTGTCAAAGTTGTGCAGATATTGTTTCAGCTCCAGCTTTAAGTTAGCTCCAGCTCTGAGATTTACCTGCAAAATTGTGAGAAGTAGCATTAGAGCAATGAAGAATCAAATTCGACCTTATCCTTACGCTACCAATAGAAATGTAATATCATTCTATCATGCATTCACCAGATGATTAACCAAGGAAAGTAGAGCATCAAAAAGAGCAATTAAATTTGTTGTTTTTTACTATCTGGTTTGCGTCATGTGCAGAAACAGAAAATGCAATGTTGCTGATTTTCAGTTTCAGAATGAGTGGGGTTAAAATGTGGCTCCCACAAGGGTTGAGCCCAACTCATCATAATAGGCAATATGAACATCATGAAAATCTGTTTTGTGTTATGAAGTTTTTTGCAGTTTTCATCACAAAAGGTATGCAAAGAGTAAATGACAACAGTGCTGCAAGTTATCTTCATTTCCATAATGCATTGCTTTCAATTTTCATGAAGACAACATTACGCCATTTGCTGTATGATATCAGAAAGTATATATAAAAAGAGAGCAGCAAATAAGGACAGTCATGGTTATGTTACAGTCAAGATGCTGAAAGTCATTCGACGACAGATAGAGCACAAATGCATCAAAATGGAGTATTTTCATAGCAGCTAGTTCAGAATGCATATCAAAATCAAAATGTAGCAAGGAGATAACACATAAAATGTTAAAGCAGCAAGGTTTTTGAGCCATGCCCAGATTATGAAATTATGCACTGTGATGCTCATTTTTTCAGTTAAAAATATCTTCTATTTGCAGCCAAAGAATTCTAATGGCGGATTTTTATCAGAAAAGGAAAAAATGAAGCAAAGTTCACAGTAAAATATTCATTTTCAGGAATGAACTCGAATCTTACAACAAATTTTTCCAGTTTTTTATAGGGATCAATATTTATCCATCATTCTAAGGAAAAAGCTGAATCCATTAAGAGATTCATTTTTCTACAGCAAAATGAAGTGCAAAAAATCATCATCAAGATCAGAAATGGTGCAATGGCCTGCAAGGGTTGTAAGTAATGTTGATACAAGAGTTGAAGCTTTTATAAGCTTTCTGTTTTATTTTTTATAAAAAGGAGGTAATTATCAGAACATATAATGGCCGTGCCCAGCTCTTTGGAGCTTACAAATGCAAAGGTTGAACTCATGGTGGCCACAGTCAAAGATACTACAGAAAAAATAAAAAGAACATCAGAAGATACATGGTGCAGCAATGGCGTGGCTTGTTAAGCCTTCAAAAAGTTTTTAAATGCCATCAAAACACAGAAAACGTAGCAAGGACAGAGACACAGTACAGGAAAATGAAGAGTATTAGACAAATCCATGGCTGCGCCTTGTTAAGTCTTCTAAAGCTTTTCAAATATCAAGAATACTTTTAGATCTGCAATAAAATCGAGCTTACCTTGGTATTTCAGCAATGTTTTCCTAAAAGCTTTAGGAGACAACTAAATACGGAGTCTTTTCAAGCTTCAAGGCTCTCTAATGATGTCAATGGCACCCTCAACAGAGAAAAATATCAGGCCAGCAAGTTCAGAATGGCATCCAAAGCATAATCTCCCAACTTGAGCTAGGTTCCTCATGGCGGCGCCCAGAACATGCGAAGAATGGCGAAATGAAATGAGTCTTTCATTTCAAATTAGGGTTAACAACCCTAAAGGTTTGATGGGGAAAGGCCTTTTCTTTTAATTTTTTTTGAAAAATCTTCATTCCTTATGCTTAGGCGTGGCTTCTTAGCCATTTATTTTATTTTTGATATCTTTTCAAATGAAATAAATGACTATAGTTTTTGTCTTAGACTTAGTCTTTATTTTTTGCATTTGATTGAGCTTTCAAATATCTTTATTTTAAAATGATTTAATAAATCATTTTTATAAAGGTTATTTTAATTAAAGGTAAAGTCTAGTTTAAAATTTTTGCATTTATTTTCAAAATGTAAATCTTTATTAAAATGAAATTGTAAATCATTTTAGTTAAAGATATTTTTAGATGCAAATAAAATGTAAGACAAATCCATTTATTTTTGCATTTTATTTTCAAAATGTAAATCTTTATTAAAATGATGATTATAAATCATTTTTAATAAAGATATTTTCAAATGCAAAAAGTTCATGACATTTATTATTCAAAGACTTAGTGCCATATATTAATAGGATATTTGAAATACAAGTTGAAGTCATTTAATGACATTCAAAGACTTAGTGCCAAGTAGTCAAGTCCAGCATTAAAGCAAGCTTGCTCAAAATATGCAAGTAGTGGAGACTTTGGTGAAGCCTTGTTCAAATCATGGGTTAGGGGAGAGACTTTGACAGCACATGAGATTTTGGACCCAAGATCCAATTTCGAATTTTGGAGTTTTCTTTTCTATAAAGTCTTCTTCTTCATTGATTGTAAGAGACCTTCTTAGTTTTTGGAGATTGTAGAGGCATATGCTTCAGACTTTGTAACTCATGATATTTTGGCAGATGTATTACAGATCCTCTTTTTTTCTCAATAGAAAGTCATTCCCTTCACATATTTTCTTTGTGTTTCAGTATTGTTTGTGAGTTGCAAGATAAATTCCTGTGTTATCCTCTATTTTATTAGATTCCTTCCATGTTGGATGTAAAGAAGTTTTATGTCATGGTGCAGGTCTATGTTAGTGATCTCATTTTAGGCTTCTATATTTGTGAAAACATTATTGTTTTCCTTCTGTTTAAGCATTAAAACAGTCAGGGCCTTACATAGAATCATTTTTGCAGACATATTTATGTGTTGTGAGATTGTTTTAGTTCTTTTGAGTATTTTTTGTGTGATTCTCAGCAGCTTTTTGCCAAAATTCTTACCTTTGGTGTACCACCTGATTAGTGATAGATTTTCAGTTTCAAGTATATCCTTCTTTCTATCCTTTTCCCTTGTCAGTAATCTGTTTTTAAAAGCATATTCAAAGGGAACCAACCCATAATCTAGAGGTTCACTTCATTCCCTGGTCACCCACAACCTCAAAGTGTTCCAATGTGTCAGTAGGTTGCTTAAGTTCATAGCTTTAGCAAGGGTGCAAACCTTATTTGGCAACAATTTTTGGCACGCCTAGTGGGACTGAGAACTGTTTCTTAGTTTTAAACCATAATCATCATACTGCTATTTTGTATGTGCAGTAGAAATTGCAGTCTTTAAGGGACAATTTTTAGCATACTTGGCGACTCCAAGCTCAGGTTTAGCAAGATCAGTGCATATAAGCTTATGAGAAGAATTCAGACCAGGAGTAGCTCATCTTCGTTCGATTACTTGTAGTTATCTCCACCCAGGAGAAAAGGGAGAGAAGTTCAAAAGCCAAAGGAGACTATTGTTTACTCAAGAAGAGCTAAGTCTACTCCTCCTTCTATAAGCAATAGAACCGCTGTTCCTATTTTTAGTGTTTATAACACCCCTGTTACAATGATTCCTGCGAGAAATCAACCCTTTATTGCATTCAACCAAGGCAGTCCACTGAATCTGGCTCAGCATGATGAGATTCCTGTTGCTGCCTTGAAAAGTTTGCCATTTTTTCATGGTGAGGATCATACCACTCCAACAGAGCATATTAAAGATATTGCCAACTTGTGTGCTGTTCATCATGTGATAGAGGAAAATGTTGCCCTTAGATTGCTAGCAGCATCATTCAAAGGGAGAGCCTTACAATGGTTTAGGGGTCTACCTATTAATTCCATAGCAACATGGGATGAGTTAGGCAACCAGTTATGCAGATTTTTTGTGGACAGATCAGATCATTTGTCCTTGATGGAGCAGCTATCTACAATCAAAAGGGCTCCTCATGAAGTTATGTCAGACTTCAATTACCGTTTCCAAAGGAAGTGGGATAGAATTCCACAAATGGTAGGACCTACTGCTGATCATGCATTTCTTTACTATTTAAGAGCTTTAAATAGTGATATTTCAGTAATGATTCAGTCAATGGGAGGGGATACATTACCAACAACATATGCTGTAGCTGTTAGAGCTGAAAACAGCCTCATACAGGCTGGAAAAATTGCTCCAAGGCCACCTATGCCAATATTTCCAGCCATTCAACCTCCAATTCCTATGCAGTTACCACCTTTGGCCGTTATACCAAGTTCACCAACGTTACCAGTACCTGAAACTCAGCCTAACAACCAAGTAAATTCATTTTCAGCTCAGCCTAACGAGCTGCAGGAGATCAAAGGTCTTATGAGAACCTTTGGAAATGAGATGGTCAGTCTAAAAAAGCAGCAAAACCAAGGTTTCAGGCATTATCAGCCTTCATTTCAGTCTAATTACTAGCAAAATCAGACCAACAGACCATCTAATCAGCCTTATAATCAAGGCCAAAGATCTGCTCCTAACCCAAGGCCATATCAGGCTTATGACCCCAATGTTGCAAGCACTTCTAAAGAGCTTGCACCTGTCCAAAACAATTTAGTTCAAGATTATGAGTGGTGCTTTCCATGTGGTCAGCCCCATAATTAGAGTACCTGTGTAAACGAGCTGCTTAATCAAGCCTTGATGGTTCAAAATAGTCCAGTAATGCAGTCTAATGCGCTTGTAGCAACTGAAGTACAACAACAGGAGCAATAGACACATGAGTCTACACTCCTAAACTGGCAAGGGGAGGAATTTTGTGGAGTGAACCAACTTGGTTCACCAATTGCAAACAACATACGTAGTAAAAAGAGAGCAATAGATGAAGGGCAACAACCCGATAAAGTTCATACTCAATCGAAACAGGAACCAAACCAAGATTAGAATGCTCCTGGCTCATCAAAAACTGACCAGGTTCGAATACTGCCAAAAGGACAACCTTTGATAGGCAAGCAACATCCTGATTCATCAGTCCAGGTAGCTTCGATTAAAGGTGATGTTCCTTCCAAAAGTCAAGTTAAGCTTTCTACATCATTTAACATTCTTGAGCATATGAGGAAAATCAATGTACCCATGTCAATATGGGATTATTTAAGTATTCCTGGTCAAAAAGACCTGCTTCAGTCCGCTTTATCAGGTTTAAGCGTCTCAGATGAACCTAGTGTAGAAAAGGATAAAGTTGTAATGACTAGAACTACCGTTAATGATAAAGAATAGCAATCGTCTAAAGTCAAACCACCTCCTTTTTATGTATCATTGATCATAGGTAACCATTTGGTTCATAATTGTATGATTGATTCAGGGGCTAGTAGTTCAGTTATGCCCAAACAAATTGTAGATAGGTTGGGAATTCAATACGAGCCACTTGAGAAGGGGTAGTCCAATTAGATGGGACTGCTGTTAACACAATAAGAGTCATTAAAGGTCTAAATTTAACTCTACATGCCTGCCCAAAATTTTCTATACCACAGGATATTTATGTCATTGAGCTGCCTCCTTTCTTTGCCATCTGTTTATCCAGAGATTTCACTGCCAAGATAGGTGGTTACCTATCCTCTGATTGGTCTCATATGCTGTTCTGAACCAGATATGGCACTAAAGTCACTATAAGATCAGAGCCCATAGAAAAGGATCATATTGAGCCTTACAATCCACCTCCTATCAATGCCAATTTGTTTACAAGTGTACTAGAAGAGTAGCTTGCTGAACAAGAAGGTGAAGTTCAAGCAAAAGCAGTCTCAGATATTCTTCCTAAAGAGTGGGCATCCCAAAGTCATGAGGTTGGTTCAGGCAAGCAGCTGGAAGAGGTTGACATAGGTGTTTACATGATGCCCGAGACTAATTCTTTTATGCCTAATATTGAAAAAGACAAAGAGCAGCAAGGTGAACAACATGAAAATAATGTGTGACAACTATATTTTGATGGCTCAAGGAATAAAGTTGGCACTGGTGGAGGTTGTATGCTGGTGTCACTAGCAGGTGAGAAATATTATCTAGCTTTCATATTTTGTTTCAGCTGTACTAATAATTCTACTGAATATGAAGCTTTAATCCAAGGCTTAGAATGGGCAAGACAGAGAGGTATCGACTGCCTAAAAGTTCATGGGGACAGTGAATTGGTTGTTAATCAGGTAAGGAAGCTGAACATTGTAAAAAATGATACACTCAGGTCTTATCAGAATAGAGTATGAGACCTCTTAGAAGGATTTGAGGCTTTTAATCTAATTTCCATACCTAGAGCTCAGAATAAACATGCTGATAGACTAGCTATTGTAGGAGCTAAATTTGACATTCCAAAAGAAATTTGCAGTGATAAAGCTAATCAACACATTCAAATTGTTGTTAGACCAGCTGTACCTGATAATAACATTCATTGGCAAGTTTTTGAAAGTGACCAGCAGATTGTAAGCTTTTTGAGAGAGGAAGTTGAGTTCTCACATGTCAATCAGGAAAAGCTACAACACCAGTACAGTGACCAGATTCTTCAGCTTAAAAATAACAAGTTACCAAAAGGATTGGTCACTCTAGAATCTATTTTCAATACAAATGATGAAGCTAGAAATCCCAAGGGCAGCATACAAGTTCAACAAGATCATTATGAAGAGGTCGAAGTCTTCAAAGGAAAGCTGCTTAAATTAGGCAAGGTATGTACAACTGAAGAGAAGCATGTTTTTATTCATCTTTGTCAAGAGTTTAATGATATCTTTGCCTGACAGTATACTGATTTGAAGGGATTCAATCCCCAGCTTGCCCAACATACAATAGAACTAGAGTTCAATGTCAAACCCATTAGGCAGAAACATAGGCCCTTGAATCCCAAATTAGAGCCTCTTATGAAAAAATAATTGGATAAGTTGATTGAGAGCAGTATTATCTTTCCCATTAAGCATACCTCTTGGGTTTCAAACTTAGTACCAATAAGGAAGAAAAATGGAGAGATAAGACTCTGTGTAGATTTTCGTGACTTGAATAGGGCCTCTCTAAAAGACCGTCATCCACTACCTTTTATGGAATAGATCCTTCAAGTAGTCTCAGGATCGGAAAGGTTTTCCTTGTTAGATGGCTATTCTGGTTACAATCAGATTTTAGTTAAAGAGGAAGACCAGTTCAAGATGGCCTTTACCACAAAATGGGGGACTATGGCCTATAAGAAGATGCCCTTCGGTTTTTCCAATGCTGGGGAAACATTTCCAAAAGCCATGGATATGGCTTTTCAAACTTTAATGTACAAAATTGTCTTAGTATATCTTGACGATATCATTGTTTTTTTTAAAGAGGCTAAGGATCATCCGAAACATCTAAGGTAGATTTTTGAGAAGTGCAGGGAGTTTGGGATATCACTTAACCCCAAGAAGTGTGTTTTTCTATTCATGAGGGAAGATTGCTCGGTTATGTGGTGTCAAAGCAAGGCATTACAATTGATCTTGAAAGAGTAGGTGCTATTTTAGCACTTTCGTTACCAACACACAAGAAAGGTTTGTAGAGTTTTATTGGTAGGATTAACTTTGTTAGGAGATTTATCCCTAACATTGCTGATTTGTTAAGTCCACTAACTCATATGTTGAGAAAGAACGTACCTTTCAGCTAGACCAAAGATGGGAAAATAAGTTTTGAACTAATAAAGGAAGCATTGGCAGTTGCACCTACACTTCTGAATCTTGATTTTTCTAAAGATTTCATTTTGTATGCCTACGGGAATATTGATTCACTTTCAGCTATGCTTATACAACGAAATGATGAGGGATCTGAATAGCCCGTGGCATTCTTCAGTCAAGGACTCAAAGATTATGAGCTGGAATATACATTTGTGGAAAAACATGTTCTTGCTGTCATAAGAAGTTTGAAGAAATTCAGACACATGCTTTCTAGCAACAAGATTATTTTGATGGTCGCTCATCCCAGTGTAAAAGAGTTTTTACTAAATAAAGATTTGAGCGATAGAAGAGCTGGTTGGGTAAGCAAAGTGATGGAATATGACCTTTAGATAAAGGTTACTAAGATGATAAGAGGAAGAGGCCTCTGCGAGAAGCTCACAGAAGACAACAGCAACAATACAATAGAGGATGAAAGTGTTGTTTTAACACTCCAAGATGGAGAACAAGTTGCTGTCCCTGCTCCCACAAGTTGGATTGTGGAGATGACACATTTTTTATTGAATGGAGTGCCATCTTGATCTAACTAAGTCAAGAAGAAGGTACTATTGATTGCAGTCCATACCTTATGTTCTTTTAAATGGTTTACTATTTAGAAGAGATTTTCATGGTGTCCTATTAAGGTGCATTGAAGCTGACTAGATTGATAGAGTACTGCATGAATTTCATCAAGGGTCAGTTGGTGGAAACTTTTCTCCAAGAGATACAACTCTTAAAATCATGAAAGGAGGCTATTACTGGCCTACCTTATTTAAGGATGCCCATGCATGGGTAAGGAAATGCAAAGAATGTGCTATCTTTGTAGGAAAAGAGAAGTTGGCAGCTCTTCCATTGCAACAAGTGCAAGTTGAACAACCCTTTATGAAATGGGGCTTAGATTTTATTGGGGTTAAAGACCCACCATCAAGTGCAGGCCATAAGTGGGTGCTCACATTCACTGATTATTTTTCTAAATGGACTGAAGCCATGACACTCAAAGAGGCAAACGAATCTGCTGTTCTGAATTTCTATGAAGAGTTGGTTACTAGATTTGGTGTTCCAGAGTCTATTGTTTCAGATAATGCGCTTGCATTCATAGGAGCTAGAGTGTCTAATTGGGCTATCAAGAATGGTGTTTATTTGAACACATCTTCCAATTACTATCCTCAAGGGAATGGATAGGCTGAATCAACTAACAAGAACCTCCTAAGGATCATTAAGAAGACTATGGAAGGTAATCAAAGAGCCTGGCACACCAAGTTGAAATCAGCCTTGTGGGCTGATAGGATTACGTCAAAAAGGTCTATAAGACTTTCTCCTTACATGTTAGTGTATGGAAAAGAGGCAAGGCTACCTATTTCACTTGAGCTCCTAGCTCTTGACCTAGTAAATCAGCTGGATATGATTGAGGAGGAGCCAATGACAGCAAGGTTAGCTCAGCTGATCGAACTTGAAGAAGTCAAAGCTGAAGCAATGAAAAATATTGAGCATCATTAGACTCAAATGAAAAGAACATTCGATAGAGGGGCATCTCCAAGAGTGTTCTAGGAAGGTGACATTGTGCTAAAGTGGGATGAACTGAAGAGCAGGCCTGGAAAGCACTCCAAATTTGATTCATTCTGGGGTGGACCCTTCATTGTTACTGAGAAGAAACAACACAATGCCTTCGAACTGTCAAAGTTGGATGGTGAAGTCCAACCAATCCCAGTGAATGAAATTCATCTCAAGCATTGCTTTTAAGGTAGGGTCTAATCTGTACATATTTCAGTAGTTTCTAGATGTTTAATAAGTGCTTCTGCACGTAGATTAGGTGCATCTATGTTTCCTCTAAGTGTTGTTTTGCACAGTTAGTCCGTAGTTTGTTTTGAGTGTTGCTGGGGGGAATAAATGAAGCTCAAAATCTGTTATCTCTAGCTACAATCACATCAGATATATATTTCCTATTCATGAAATTGAATAGAGCTTCAACATCATCAACAAAAGATATATATCACATGGGACTGTAACTAGTGACAATAGGTTACAAGCAATTACAATGAGAAAGTGAGGTCTGTAAAACATTTTCTGAGATAGGGAAAAAGGACATAAATGGACTCCATGCCCAATGGATAAGTAAGACAATTGGTCAATAGTGTTTAGCAGGCAAACACTCCGCAGAGGTCACCAAATTGTTACCTATTTTTAGTTTCAGCTCAAAACAGGTAGAGCTGAATTGCATTCATCTCAAGAAGTTAAAAATGAATCCAAGTGTTATTTGGCAAATGTTCATTACAAAGAAATTCATAGGTTCGCAAAATAATGCCGTTTTATTCATTTTAAAAGCTGAAGTCCCACACAAGCCGTGGGAGTAACCTGATTTGATTTTTTAATCAAATGCTGAATACAAAGAGAATGAACATCACACAGCTGAACATAAAGTAAGAACAAGGAGAGAAGGTGATTCATCATTGCCTGGAATGACGAATCATTGTTGAAGTTGTGCGGATATTGTTTCAGCTCCAGCTTAAAGTTAGCTCCAGCTCTGAGATTTACCTGCAAAATTGTAATAAGTAGCGTTAGAGGAATGAAAAATCAAATTCAACCTTATCCTTACGCTACCAACAGAAATGTAATCTCATTCTATCATGCATTCACCAGATGATTAACCAAGAAAAGTAGAGCATCAAAAAGAGCAATTAAATCTGTTGTTTTTTACTAACTGGTTTGCATCATGTGCAAAAACAGGAAATGCAATGTTGCTGATTTTCAGTTTCAGAATGAGTGGGGTTAAAATGTGGCTCCCACAAGGGTTGAGCCCAGCTCATCATAATAGGCAATATGAACATCATGAAAATCTGTTTTGTGTTATGAAGATTTTTGCAGTTTTCATCACAAAAGGTATGCAAAGAGTAAATGACAGCAGTGCTGCAAGTTATTTTCATTTCCAGAATGCATTACTTTCAATTTTCATGAAGACAACATTACGCCATTTGCTGTATGATATCAGAAAGTATATATAAAAAGAGAGTAGCAAATAAGGACAGTCATGGTTATGTTACAGTCAAGATGCTGAAAGTCATTCGACGACAGATAGAGCACAAATGCATCAAAATGGAGTATTTTCATAGCAGCTAGTTCAAAATGCATATCAAAATCAAAACGCTACAAGGAGATAACACATAAAATGTTAAAGCAGCAAGGTTTTTGAGCCATGCCAAGATTATGAAATTATGCATTGTGATGCTCATTTTTTCAGTCATTTTCAGTCAAAGATATCTTCTATTTGCAGCCAAAGAATTCTAATGGCGGATTTTTATCATAAAAGGAAAAAATGAAGCAAATTTCACAGTAAAATATTCATTTTCAGGAATGAAGAACTCGAATCTTACAACAAATTTTTCCAGTTTTTTATAGTGATCAATATTTATCCATCATTCTAAGGAAAAAGCTTAATCCATTAAGAGATTCGTTTTTCTATAGCAAAATGAAGTGCAAAAAATCATCATCAAGATCAGAAATGGCGCAATGGCCTGCAAGTGTTGTAAGTAATGTTGATCTTTTACAAGAGTTGAAGCTTTTATAAGCTTTCTGTTTTATTTTTTATAAAAAGGAGGTAATTATCAGAACATATAATGGCCGCGCCCAGCTCTTTGGAGCTTACAAATGCAAAGGTCAAACTCATGGCGGCCACAATCAAAGACACTACAAAAAAAATTAAAAAGAACATAAAAAGATACACGGCGCACCAATGGCGCGGCTTGTTCAGCCTTTAGAAAGTTTTTAAATGCCATCAAAACACAGAAAACACAGCAAGGACAGAGACACAGTACAGAAAAATGAAGAGTATTAGACAAATCCATGGCTGTGCCTTGTTAAGTCTTCTAAAGCTTTTCAAATATCAAGAATACTTTCAAATCTGCAATAAAATCGAGCTTACCTTGGTATTTCAGCAATGTTTTCCTAAAAGCTTTAGGAGACAACTAAATACGGAGTCTTTTCAAGCTTCAAGGCTCTCTAATGATGTCAATGGCACCCTCAACAGAGAAAAATATCAGGCTAGCAAGTTCAGAATGGCGTCCAAAGCATAATCTCCCAGCTCAAGCTAGGGTTCCTCATGGCAGTGCCCAGAACGTGTGAAGAATGGCAAAATGAAATGAGTCTTTCATTTCGAATTAGGGTTAATAACCCTAAAGGTTCGATGGGGAAAGGCATTTGCCTTCAAGTTTTTTTGAAAAATCTTCATTCCTTATGCTTAGGCGTGGCTTCTTAGCCATTTATTTTATTTTTGATATCTTTTCAAATGAAATAAATGACTATAGTTTTTGTCTTAGACTTAGTCTTTATTTTTTGCATTTGATTGAGCTTTCAAATATCTTTATTTTAAAATGATTTAATAAATCATTTTTATAAAGGTTATTTTAATTAAAGGTAAAGTCTAGTTTAAAATTTTTGCATTTATTTTCAAAATGTAAATCTTTATTAAAATGAAATTGTAAATCATTTTAGTTAAAGATATTTTTAGATGCAAATAAAATGTAAGACAAATCCATTTATTTTTGCATTTTATTTTCAAAATGTAAATCTTTATTAAAATGATGATTATAAATCATTTTTAATAAAGATATTTTCAAATGCAAAAAGTTCATGACATTTATTATTCAAAGACTTAGTGCCATATATTAATAGGATATTTGAAATACAAGTTGAAGTCATTTAATGACATTCAAAGACTTAGTGCCAAGTAGTCAAGTCCAGCATTAAAGCAAGCTTGCTCAAAATATGCAAGTAGTGGAGACTTTGGTGAAACCTTGTTCAAATCATGGGTTAGGGGAGAGACTTTGATAGCACATGAGATTTTGGACCCAAGATCCAATTCCGAATTTTGGAGTTTTCTTTTCTATAAAGTCTTCTTCTTCATTGATTGTAAGAGAGCTTCTTAGTTTTTGGAGATTGTAGAGGCATATGCTTCAGACTTTGTAACTCATGATATTTTGGCAGATGTATTACAGATCCTCTTTTTTCTCAATAGAAAGTCATTCCCTTCACATATTTTCTTTGTGTTTCAGTATTGTTTGGGAGTTGCAAGATAAATTCCTATGTTATCCTATATTTTATCAGATTCCTTCCATGCTGGATGTAAAGAAGTTTCATGTCATGGTGCAGGTCTATGTTAGTGATCTCATTTTAGGCTTCTATATTTGTGAAAACATTATTGTTTTCCTTCTGTTTAAGCATTAAAATAGTCAGGGCCTTACATAGAATCATTTTTGCAGACATATTTGTGTTGTGAGATTGTTTTAGTTCTTTTGAGTACTTTTTGTGTGATTCTCAACAACTTTTTGCCAAAATTCTTACCTTTGGTGTACCACCTGATTAGTGATAGATTTTCAGTTTCAAGTATATCCTTCTTTCTATCCTTTTCCCTTATCATTAATAAGTTTTTACAAGCATATTCAAAGGGAACCAACCCATAATCTGGAGGTTCACTTCATTCCCTGGTCACCCACAACCTCGAAGTGTTCCAATGTGTCAGTAGGTTGCTTAAGTTCATAGCTTTAGCAAGGGTGCAAATCTTATCTAACAACACAAACAAACATGAAGACAAAACAAAACATCACATGGCTTGATAATCACATAACAAAATAATGACATCAAAACCATATTAATACAAACAAGCTCCCAAAGGCAACAACAAGGAAAACAATAACTCTACACAAGAGACCATATACATGTATCAGGATAAGAGTGTCATTAGGTAGTTATTTTAGGTTACCTTGGTGAATCTTTCTAGATTACCGACCCTCGTCCTGAGTTACTCTAGTAATCTCTACCGATTCTCGACCCCTAAACAAACTCACGTGGAATAAAATTACTTTTCGAGAGGACAAAGTAAATGACCATGCCATTCCAGGCCATCTCAACCTACCCGTAATCTATACAAGCACTAAGGTGTAAGGTGAGGAAAAATAATTATTTGTGTTATTTAGTGAACACTACCCAACCCCTAGCACATTAAATTAGCTTTTCACTGGATTAATAACTCTTGATAGGTTACCTTGGTAACCTCTTAGGGTTTTGACCCCTAATGACAACCACTCTTCCCATATACAAGTACATAACTTACTGACAAATACATAGGATAACCATCATGCACATAAAGCAAATCCATGAATATACACATCTCTAATATGACATAGATCTTATAACGTTCAAATACCATCAATGTGATAACATAAAAATGGTGCATGGATAAATCCTAATCAAATTATTGTAAGAGATTAACAAGGTACAAGCATTTGACACTTAATAATGAAAATTACATTATCCAACCTCTGGAAGATTATAAAACCCACTAAAACCAAAGTTCACTTTTAATCATTATCAAATACATATAAATTTTTTCCAACGTAATTATCTTTCAATTCATCATGAACTTAAAGTTCAAAAGATGATACAATCGATATAACAAAATGTCTAATTTATTGTTTTTAAATTAACAAGATAATTCAATAAACACTCTTTTATTAAGATAGATATACATATGCAAATATTGGCATGGTCTATTGGTTTAAAGGTGGCATTGTTGTTCTTGACACCAAGGTTCAAACCTATTTGGGTGATATTGTTGAGTGGTTGTATTCCGGTTCAAAAATGTTTACCCCTTGAATAAAAAAAAGATAGATATACATATATATACATTACATTAAAGAGCCAAACAACTAAAATCTAATATATATATTAGCATATTTGAAAATCATTATTTAGCTTTCTTAAGTGGAGATTGCATAACTTATTAGAGCATATCCATATTAATCTATATATATATATATATATATATATATATATATAAACATTAAAAAATATAACATTTACAACCGAAAAAAACTACCAGTTCAAACGATAAAACTTAACTTGTAAAATCTAACTACCGTTCCAAATATTAAATCGACTATATCACATATATTTGGTATTAGATAATAGTTATCATGTCATGCATTCTAAGAAGCGAAATAGAGAAGAATAGTAGTTTGAGTTATAGTCATAATTTTAAGATCAACCGTTTAAACCAAGAAATATCAAGATTTTAATAAAGAAACCTATGCACATGCGAATAGGGAGATCTGGCATCCCCAACCAATACAAGATCAAGAAAACAATATGAGACATTGATACCATGTTGAAAATAATAAGTATTAAAAAAAATAGCGATATAAAGTGAGTATTGGACAACACATAAAATATGTATTGACTAGTATTTCAAATCAGGTGCATAAATTTGTAATGTATTGAATACTAAATGAAAAGATGATGTAAAATGTATATAGTAGTGATAGCTGCAAGGACATATTATGTATATTGGATGTCTTAGATAATTTATTTTAAATGCATGGTAAATTGCATGTAAATACATGCAAAATCCAATCAATAGTTAAGTCGATAATACTAATGTATGCAGTATCTAACTATAGTTCATGCATGGGTATCGATGAATAAAAATTGACATTCAATTAACATTGTAAATAACAAGAATAACTTACAACAGTTCGCATGAATCACATACCAAGACTGGGTTAAAACAATAGGGAATCAACATCTTTACGATAAATAAGACAGAGAAAGTAACCGACTAAAAGAAGAACCGTTCAAAATTTCAATAGATATTCGAAAGAAAAAGGAGATAGAGGGGATACAACGTTGGCTTCACCAAATGGAACCCTCCAAACTATAGAATAAAAGAACAACATGAATGAAAGAACGTGCAATTCAAAATTCATAAATCAGATGCAGCAAATGGAGAAGTCAACATTGATCACACAACATGCAAAATGGTATGAACCAAAAGCGACATGGGAGAGGAAAATATGCAGGATGTGGACCAGACGTGAAATTTATTTTGACAAAAATTCCAAAGAAAAATTTCACCAATAGCCATGAGTAAAGGATATGTGCCTAAAGATTGTGTTGAAAAGTTGAAAGAAACTTTTATGAATTTCATTGCAACAACCATGAGGAATAACCAGGAGGAATATTGAACAGGTCACACAAACGGTTTGCAGCAATGAAAGAGTCTGAAAAGGTAGAGAGAGTTACACTAAAAAAGCAGGAGGAACTTCAACTTCTAAAAACAAATCATTTATGTTGCATTAACTATGCAATTTTCCCAAATTGAATTTCAATTACCATGTTTTGAGACTCCATAAAGGTCGATTTATGCATGAGTGAAATTCAAAAAATTGAAGAAACCAAATAAGAATGGGTGAAATCCTTCGATGAAACTATGTTTTCAATTTAATTACAACTCAGTTTCAACATAGTTTTCATTTTTCTAAAATATTTCTTCCATTAATCAAAACTATTAAATAACATTTTTATTTTCTAATATTTGTGTAGGTTATTCAACAAACAGGTTCTACATAAAGAAAACCAAATACCATAAACAACATTTAAAAGTTTCAAATTCAAGAAAAAGAAAAACAAGAAGAAAACCTAGTTTACTTTCTCAAATTCCAGCGAAGAATGAAGTAAACCACAAAAATTTGAATCTGGATACCTTTCGACACACGCAAGCCTTTAGATTCACTGTCTCAAAATATTTCCACCTAAAAACACAAAGAGAAAACAAAAAGCTTTTTACCCAATATATTGCCATGAAACAACTTTTTTAGAATAAACCAATTATTGTGCCCAATTTGCATAAACAAAGATTTTTAATTAATTCCCAATTAACTCTCAATTTTGAAATTTAACCGACTCTCGGCATGCAATCAAAATTGAACGAATAGTTCTAATTAAACAATTAATCAAGATAACATTTTCTCTTTTCAATTCAAGATTTCAAATATTTTCCATAATCTATTGAAAACAACTATTTAAAAATATCTATTTTTAAAACATTTAAGTTTGCACAATAAATCAACATTAAATTTTAATTAATATTCTATTTTAATTAATTTAATTAATCAAACCTTATAAAGCAATAATAAAATTTAATTATAAATTAATCTAAACATAATTATTTTAATCTAACATTGCAATTAAATTACAATAAAATCAAATACTTATAAATCAAATCATTTAACTAATTAAATAAATCAATTTCCAAACATGACGAAAATATGAATGACATGACAAAATGAACGACAAACAACAACATGTAACAAACGGGTACTCATTCTATAAAAGAACGATGGCTAAAGAAAGACCTAACATTATCTCCGCAACAACATGTTTCCATTGGGTCATGACACGCTCAGACTTGACAAGGTAGGTGGTGTCAATGCCCATACCTGTAAATTTCATGAAGTAACACTGTTAAACATATCAACATATATTGATAATCACACCGTGAAGGAGAGTGGTAGCGTAGCAGGGTACTCACGAGTGAGTAATGCTACACTGTCTCCTTCACCAAGATTGACATGCAACAATACATAATAAACAACATCAAACACATCTTCATAAACTCATTTAAGCTCAAAAACAACATGAAACCATAACACACATAATGTCTATCATAATGTCACCACACAAAAATAATCAGATGATCACAATGTATCTTATGTATCATCAAACAAGTAGAAAAACTAGTATAGTATATGTGTCGTAATTGAAATAAAGTAATATAGTATCCAAAATAGCTAAATGACTATCAAATGAACATAAGGAAACTAAAAAAAATAGTAGCAATTGGAGGGACACTACATCCTCCCCCCTAGGATAAGGCTTATTTCTAGAAGCTTGCAAATAAATATGGATAAAGTTGTCTCATGCATGTCGCATCCTCCCAAGTCATTGATGCCTCGTCACTAGGATCCCACTGGACTCTCACTTGATCAACATATCGACCCCTGAGGGCGAGCCTCCTATGCTAAAGAACTCCCATGAGCTCCGAAGCTAACTGCCTGTCCTCTACCTATAATGCATTCCAATTGAGCACATGTGAAATATCAAGATGATCAGGCCTAAGAACAAATACATAGAATACATCATGAATGCATGAAAATCTAGGCGGTAAAGCAAGACGGTGTGCTACATGACCAATCCTCTCCAGAATCTCGAACAGTCCAACAAAATGAGGTACGAGCTTAGAGCCTTTTCCATAATAGATCAAACTCTTCCATGGACGCACCCAAAGAAATACCCTATCACCAACTGAAAACTGACAATCCACTCTATGCGCATTGACATACTTCTTCTGCCTATACTGCACTACCACCAAGTGCTCTCTGATACGATCAACCTGTTGCTCTACATCCAAAAGCATCTTAGGTCCAAGTAGAAATCTATCCTCAAGTCGATCCCAAATCAATGGAGTTTGACAAGGACGTTCATACAATTCCTGAAAAGGAGGCATACCTATGGAACTATGATACCCATTATTATAGGAAAACTCCACTAAGTAGAGATAATCTTCCCAACGTGACTGCTGATCCATAACATACATCTTGAGCATATCCTCAAGAATCTGATTGACCCTCTCAGTCTGTCTGTTGGTCTCTGGGTGATAAGCTAAACTGAAGTTCAACTGAGTACCTAAGGCATGTTGCAAGGATGTCCATAATGCTGATGTAAAAACATGATCTCTATTTAAAATAATTTTGTGAGGAATTTTGTGCAAACAAATAATATCTTCCATGAAGATATTTTCCATAGAAGAGGCATTATAAGATGAATGAACCAAAGAGAAATGTGCTACCTTAGTCAACCTGTCAACAATAACCATAATAGCATCATGTCGACAAGATGACATAGGTAAACCAACAATAAAGTCCACTGATATGATATCCCACTTCCATTTAGGAACAAGATGTGGTTGCAACATTCCTATGGGATGTTGATGCTTGACCTTAACTCTTTGGCACTCAAGATATCTTGAAACAAAATCAACGATATCACGCTTCATTCTTTGCCAAAATTACAACTATCGAAGACCTGCATGCATCTTCTAAACACCAAGATGAGTTGAATAAGGTGCTCAATGTGCCTCTGTCATAATCAAAGTACGAAGACCCTCTACAAGTGGTACGTAGATACGACCCAAATGTCACAATAAAATATTTGACTCAAGAGTATATCTTGTGAATCTACCCTCCAAGGGTCTATCTGATCCCAACTCCATCTTCACCTCCTAATACAATCTATTTGTAGGAAGTGATGCTAAAATTTGACTCCTCAAATCAACTCCAAGAGTCATGAAAGAAAGCTCATGCCTTCGCCAACTAAGAGCGTCAGCCACTACGTTCTCCTCCCCTTGGATAAATTTCAGCTCAAAATCATACTCGCATAAGAACTCCATCCACCATCTCTACCTAGCATTCAAATTAGGCTGCGTGAAAATGTACTACAGACTATAGTGATCACTGTGAAGTTCAAAACGGTGCCCCAACAAGAAATGCCTCCACAGAACCAAAGCATGTACAACTGCAACTAGCTCCAAATCATCAGTAGGATAGATCATTTCATGATCATTGAGTTTGTGAGACTCATAAGCAATCATAGGACCTTCCTGCATTAGAATGACTCCTAATGCCTCCAAAGATGCATCAGTGCAAACAAAAAAGTCCTTAGTAGGATGAAGAACGACTAAGATAGGTGCACTCGTCAACTTTTCCTTGAGTGACTGAAAAGCCAACTGACATTGATCTGACCAAATGAATTTCTTCCCTTTCCTCTAAAGAGAAGTAATAGGATGAAAAATCCTCAAAAACCCTTGAACAAACCATCTGTAATACCTGGCAAGACCCATAAAACTATGAACCTTAGGTACATTGGTAGGCACAGGCAAATCAATGACGGCTTGGATCTTCGAAGGATCCACAACAATACCCTCTCCAGAGATACCATAACCAAGGTATTTCACCTATGTTTGGAAGAACTCACACTTCGATTAATTTGCAAATAACTGATTCTCTCTTAAGCACTGCAATACTAGTCTCATGTGCTCTTCATGATCCTTCATATCTCTCAAACAGATCAAAATATCATCGAGAAACATGAGAACAAAATGATCAAGATATATGCGTAAGACACCGTTCATCAAACTCATGAAAACGGATGGCGCATTTGTTAACCCGAATGATACCATTTTGAACTCATAGTGCCCATAACGAGCTCAAAATGTTGTTTTATGAATGTCCACTTCAGAAATGCAAACTGATGGTAACCCGATTTTAGAACAATTTTAGAAAACACATTAGCTCCGGGTATGTGCAGGATCATCATGGAAAAAATAGGCCCTTAAGTGGCAATGAAAATTCAGAAAATTCAGAGTTCGGCAACTTGACGTAAAAATTTGAATAAGTTATCTATATTATTTCAAAAATATGTAAAATAGAATTTGTGGAAAATTGAATTTAGTTTCTAAACTACTAGGTTAATTTTTGTAAAAAAAAATCTATTTGGTGAAAAATTGAAATTTCAATGCAGTAGTACTTAAATTTCAAGGAAAAAATAAGAAGTAGGTGTCTGTCTGACCACCCTAACCATAATAAAATGATAATATTTTTTTACAAGATTTTAGATATAAGTAGAAGACTCATGTCCGGATGTGATGCATATTTTTTTGTAATTTTTTTTCAAGTAAATAATTAATTATGAATTTTTTATTACAACTTTTAAAAAATATAAAAACTCGCATGTATGACCACCTTAACTTGGTCAAAACTTCATGAAATTCTTTTATTTTTATTTTTAATCCTATAGAATGCCAAGCATAGAATGTGACACATGTTTTGGATTCAAAAAATGTGATACCGTTTGAAAGCTATAGATGTTTTTCTATCAGGCTATCAATCAAGACTTTAGTCGTAATTCTAATAGAAAATGAGTAATAATTATTTATTCGATTCGAAATAAAGTATAATTTATATTGGTAGAAAGCTAAGAAGCTCCTTTACAAACCCTTTTCGTTTCATCAATTTTGGCTAAAATAAAAGTTGTTAGCCACATAGGCGAAGTCTAGAAAAACAAGGTAAGTTGTTAAACAAGTTTTTCGTGTTGACTTCTTAGGATTGGCAGGTCTGAACCAAATTCCAAAGCAAGCCCGAGCCTAATCCCTAGGCATTAAATTTTGAGTCATCAAATCGGATATCCGATTTGAATCCGATATTTGATATTTTTTAGATATGAGTTTAAAAAAAATTATACAATTTTTAATATATGATTTCAAAAATTGCAATAAAGTTTATAATTTAATATATATAATATACAATATAGTTTATAATGTAATATATAATATACAATTTATGATAATCTCTTACCAAATTATGTATAATATTTAAATATTATTTAAATATTTTAGTTAATCTATAAATATTTAAATATATATATATTACTA